>WAAB01005817.1:49140-101494 GCA_013389865.1 Piaya cayana | reverse complement strand
AGGAGCGGTCTCACTAGTGCCAAGTACAGAGGGAGAATAACCTCTCTGGACCTGCTGGTCACACCATTTCTGATACAAGCCAAGATTCCATTGGCCTTCTTGGCCACCTGGGCACACTGCTGGCTCATGTTCAGTCGGCTGTCGACTAACACCTCCAGGTGCTTCTCCTCCAGGCAGCTTTCCCTCCAGACTTCTCCCAGTCTGTAGCTCTGCATAGGGTTGTTGTGCCCCAAGTGCAGGACCTGGCATTTGGCCATGTTAAACCTCATGCCACTGGACTCAGCCCAGTGGTTGAACCTGTTCAGATCCCTTTTCAGAGCCTCCCTGCCTTCCAGCAGATGTTTCTCATCATGCAAATTGGGGTATGCTCAGTGTCCCACAGTTTGTTTATTTAAAACAGAGTTCAGAGCTGAGACATATCTCAAAAACTTAGTAGTTGCTCCAGAAAAAGTTTCATTTGTTAAGGGAAACCCTCAAAGACTTCTCTGGGATTTCCAAGCCCATCTCACCTGCTGCCCAGGAGGACAGGGGGAATTCCCTCCTTCCCTCAAGCCTGCAAGCACCCACCATGCAAAGCAGGATTTGGCTGCTCCTGCCTCATCCATGACCAGAGCTCAGGGACCACACGATCCCCATTCACAGGTAAGGCACTGGAGGTCGGGGTCATCCCTTGGAAAGACATAACCTCCAGTGTGCTTGTGCTCTGATTTGTGGAAGAAAACATGTTATTCCATGAAAAGGTTTTATTAATTAATTCAGGGAATTTCCACAACCTTTTTTTATGGAAGTGGTCAGGACAGATGTTCCTCGTCACCCTTACATGATGTATTTAATTTATGTATATGACAGGATTTAGCTCCCTTAATGTAAAGATCTATAACCACAGCTAAGTACCTTGCACAATGGGATTGCGAGATCCCTTGGATGGAACTCTGTTAGAGATGTGGCTGCTTGGGTAGTCCAGCTCCACTAAACACAAATCAAAACCCTGCTCCATCAAGTTGCATCATGAATAAAGGACTGTCAATGCTTAATGACCTTCCACTGCTAGCTTAATGCCACTGCCTTGCAGGATTGTCATCCACAAATAGACAAAGACAGAAAGGAGGCAAGAAAGTCTTGTAGCTGACACTGGGTTTTCACATCAACATAAACACAAAAAAATCAATTGGAAGTAGTATAGAGACAGAGTCCACAGTTTAGTAGAGAGAAAATCTCATTTTCCTCAACCAATGCTAGGATACCATGTCACACATTTAAAGTCTTACTTTTTGGTGCTTGTCTCATAAGTGTGTTTGGAAAAGCTCATTTTCCTCAACCAATGCTAGGATACCGTGTCACACATTTAAACTCTTACTTTTTGGTGCTTGTCTGATAAGTGTGTTTGGAAAAGCACTCTGGATTGAAGAGAAAATCATGATCTTACCGCCCATTTCTGTCTAACCACTATGTAGGATATGTTAGAAATCAATGTCGCAGCAGAATTTCATAGGATTGTAAAAATACATAGTAAGGAGATTATTATTTATGAAAGTTAATGTGTTTTGGAATTATGTCTTTTGCTGACCTTTGACCTGCTGACCTCAGCCCTTTCATTTTCATGTAACTTTTTCGTTAAAAACTCTCCCCAAAACCACCACAGTATGCACAGTCCCTCTCCCTCCACCCCAGACCCTGGTGTCCCAAAAATCCAGGAGAAGGTAAGAGAGGCTGAGAATACAAAATAGTCAAAACAGGCAAAGGCTAAGTGAATATATATATAATGTATTAACACTATATGTAACTAACATACTACATTGGTGGTTCAGTGGTAAAATTCTCTACTACATATACAATAATCGGAAAATAAGTGAACCCCCCAGAAATAAACAGNTTTTTTTTTTTAAAAGGGCCAAAAAGAAAAATCAAACTATGACACAGTGGTCAAGCACGAATCATTGTAGTGATTTTAAACATATTCAGTATCAAACTCCTCTACTCTGTGGTGGGAAGGAGGAAGATCTGGAATCAGGCAGGCTTCCAGCTCACCCTTGGCACGTGGTGCTGCCTGCAACGTGCCAGAGCCCCCTTTCTGTCTATGAACAGTTTGTGGAGTTTACTGGGCCCATGAGCAGAAAGCTTTGCTACCTCCTCACTACTACCTGAGCCTCTGGCCCACTGCTGGAGGAAGACTTACCAAGTCCACTGTTTCATGTCCTCAAATTAAATTTATTTTTCTCCAGATAACTAATGATCTCTTAGATAGCTCCCTTGATTCCAGAAAAGGGAATTTGGTGTAATTCCTGTAACCTACCTCCCCTCTCTGTTTTCCTTTGGTTTCTTCCCCCTCCATGTTCTATTCCAAAGCAGCTATTTTCACGCAGTGTCACCACTCCCTTGCAGCATCTTCTCTATGTTTTGTCTTATCTGGCAGTATATCAATCTGCATGCTGCAGAATGCAGTGATACAGAAAGGAGCAGGAAATTGAAATCTGTCTGGGTGTGTTGATGCAAATTCTTCATTTCTGTGCATGCTCAGGGACTGTGGAGCAAATTCCAGAACATATATAGGAAAACAAACTGAAAAGCCGTAGGAAAGATGTATATATAAAAAGCTCAATATATCTTCTAACATGATAGTGGAAAGAAATTTAATATCAGCAAACTATCAAACCAAGCTTAGGTTTGAGACTCTGTGGTCATGTTACTGCTCTCTGCTCTTGTCTGACCTTCAAACACTGTTTCCTCTGTTCACTGCCCAAATAACAGTCAGAGCAGGCAAAATCAGTAAACACACATAATAGCTCAGTGTAGTGATTGGTGTTACGTCACTTCAGCCCATGACTATATACACAATTGTTAGAGGAGAGATAAAGGCTGACTTTTCTAGGCTGTTTTCTCTATGCACATATGTGGAGTAAGGAGTCATATAAGGCACACAGAGCCTCCAGATGTGTGACGAAGTCCTGCCACCTCCATGCCCACTACCTACTTCTCCCCCTTCCATGGAGACACCCATATATGTCAATTTTGCCTTCTGCCTTTTTCTAAGAAGTGTTAATGAGAGTTCACCTGTTAAAATCTGGGAAATGCAAAAATGTTAATGAAGGGAACTGAAATGGTCCATTTTGAGTAATTCAGCTTCCTGAGCATCACTGCACAGAGGGATACCTGTGACAAACTGCTCCTCAGGTTAGCTTCTGATATAAACAGCCATATCATGTCAGAGCCAGGGCACGAGGGCTGTGTTCAGTGATGTTTCTGTTTTTTTTCAAAGGTCTGGAAGTTGCAGTATCAGATTTTCTGCCTGGTGAGGTAGATGAGCCCTGGTTAACTTAAACTTTAGAGCAGCTTCAGAGAAGGTTTGCCTTGGTTTTGTGGTTCCATCACTTGGCTGAACAAAAGTGCAGGACTTGAGAGACTACCTTGCTTTAGCTTTTTTTTGACTGTTCCAGATTTTGATTTTCATCATCCCATGCCCATGAAAACCAAACTTAAACAAATCAAAGCAGGTACTAACAGATGAAAAGAAAGAGCATGCATTTTCATATACAATTACATCCATTCTACATGAGGTGTTTGTTCGCCAGTACAATTTTAAAACCATGGAAGCTTGCCAAATTCTGCTACGTGCTGAAGCGTTTACTGGAACTAGAGAAGTAATTAGAATTTTTTGACTAACCAACAGTGAAGGGATATAGAGCTCAGAAAAGGTATAATTTATTTGTCTGTATAGATTTTTCTAGTATTATAATTAGAACTGTTCTCTAAATTCAGAGGCACATAGAATTGGGAGGTACTTGTGCCATGATGTCCAGTTCTCTGCTTTTGAAGGCAACTGTATCAAATAGCTCCTTTATAGGAAAGATTATTTGCTTTACTATCAGGACAATTGGTGCAATTGCATTTTTCCAATTTATTTGGCTCTGCTAATAAGACATAGAAAAATCCTTTAGATAGTGTTTGCAATAGTTAATCCTTTTCACCTGCGTGGATATTATTTCTATCCTAATAATTATTTGTCACCAAACACTGCTGACTGGGTGCTGTTTGTAAGGGCTGTCTTGAGTTGTTGATATTTCCTTCCTTCATCAGCAGAGAAAAATGGGTTTGTGTTTCCCACACATTGTTCAGAGCAGTGCAGGTGTGCTCCCTGTTGGCATAAACCCTCAGGAGCCTTTCTATTGTTCAAAACATTGGCTTTGTGACTACCCATCAGCATTGGTAACCATGATCAATGTGCTTCCTTCTGAAGGATTGCATGATCTGGTACAGGTTATGAGGGAAATACACAGACTGAGTGCAGGAGACAGGCATTTTCTTCATACCAACAGAGCTGCAGGACCAAGCCCCATATCCTTCTACTGATTACACACATCATACAAGCCCTTGCACCAAGTGAGCCCTTGCACCAAGTGAGCAAGGACACGACAGAGATTAATTCCTTGTCCACTGAGAAACACATAGAAGCATCATGTCTTTTAGAGTAACCACCATCACTGAGAATAGGAGCTTACATAAATAGTCATAAAAGAGCAAGGGAAATTTCCAAAAATGCCATTCCTGCAAAGAATTCCTTCCACTAAACCACACCCACTCCTGTCAGTGGCATCCTAACAGCCTCTGGGGGGCTCAGTATTTTGCACTCAGATCCTCATTTAGTCTCATTTCTACTGTCTGCATTGTATTAAACTGTATTTGACCACACTGCAGAAAAATCAAACTCTTGCTATGTTATGTGAAGGAGAGCCAAGGTCAACCTCAAGAGCTAAGGCAGCTCACCTCTTTTACTCTTCCCTCATGTTTTTTTGTCTTGGAGACCTCCAAGCTCTGTGACCATGCAGCAGAGACCAACCAGGGCTGCAAGAACCTCAAGCAACCCAACACCTGCCAAAAAAACAACAAAAAAATCGTAATGCTTACCCTTATCACTGGGGTTTTCCTACTTAAGGGTTTGTACTGTAAATGTACAGTAATAAATGTAATTTTGTCATTCTCAGCATAGCTGTTGGAACAGGTCCAGAGGAGGCTACAAAGATGATCAGAGGGCTGGAACACCTTCCATATGAGGACAGGCTGAGAGAGTTGGGCTTGTTCAGCCTGGAGAAGAGAAGGCTCCTGGGAGATTTTATAGTGACCTTCCAGTACCTGAAGGGGGCCTGTAAGAAAGCTGTGGAGGGCTTGTAGTGATAGAACTAGGCAGAATGGGTGTAAACTGGAGAGGGGCAGATTTAGGCTAGACATAAGGAAGAATTTCTTCAGTCTGAGAGTGATGAGACACTGGCACAGGTTGCCCGGGGAAGCTGCAGATGCCCCATCCGTGGAGGCATTCCAGTCCAGGTTGGATGGATTCTTGGGCAACCTGATCTGGTGGGAGGTGTCCCTGCCCATGGCAGGGGGACTGGAACTGGATGATCTTTAAGGTACCTGCCAAACCAAACTATTCTATGGTTCTGTGATTCAATATGCTAAGCAGAGAGTAGCTGGGTAGAGAGAAATAAAGGTTAAAAAAACCCCTTTCTGATTACCAAAATATGTATATCTGTATCTATCCACAAAAAAAAAAAAAAAAAAAAAAAAAAAAAAAAAAAAAAAAAAAAAAGTTCACATGCAGCTGGAGGGTTTTACTAATTAGGGTGTGGAGGAGAGGAAATATGTAAAAGTTTGGTATCTTAATGCTTGAAGGTACCAAAATATCTCTTGAGTCTTTAGTGACTACTGCTCAGCTCTTTATCTTCTGGAAGTTCTGTAAAGTGTCTTACTAAATTCCAGACTTGATATATATTGCAGCACAGAAGCAGCTGGTAATTTTGAAGGAATATTCGTATTAAGTGCTGTGTTCTGTGGAGACTTAATATAAAGAAATGAATTTAGGAGCTCAGTTCACTCTGTTGGTAAGGGCAATCAGGAGCATCACTGAGAGGAGCTGTGTATTATTCTTTTCTCAGGTTTAATTTTATTAACAGATGTGAATGATTAGTTAAACAAAAAAGGAAAAGGAGAATGAACTCTGTGTCATCACTGGGCTCTTTGGTCTAAACATCCCACTAAGAATAATAAAAAATCCCTGGATACCAGGTGCATGTCATCTTGAGTTTACGCTGTACTCTTCATGAAAGGCTTTGGAAAAAGGTGGCTGAAGAAACAACCTTGTAAGTTCAACATTTTCGTGTCAGTCACATGTTTCTTGAAGACCAGGTTCCTACTTCAAGTGTTTGATGAGAAAAAAGAGCTACAGGTTATTAGGCAGGATTGCTTTTATTCACAGGGAATTAGATCAATGTAACCCTGATTGTCTTCCTCCACTTTATTGTCCCACTACATCAAACAGCTGGCCCTTTGCATTATCTTAAGGAATGGGTTGGTTGAACTGTAGGTCTGGCACTTGTCAGTTTTGGATAATGCTGACTTCAGTCAGTCATGTTCACACATAAATGAGCCATGACAGAGATAGACTGGTGAATAAAAAAGCTGTTTTACTGCAGGTAACCTACTTGTGTAAATGTAACAAATAATATAGTTATTTCTTGGGAAAGCTGTTCAAAATATGTAACAGAAACTATACAAAATATGTAAAATGCATATGTAACAATATGTATTTTCCCTTTTGTAAGAACTGTCTGTTTTGAAGTGTGGACCTTGTGAGGAGAAGCAACAAAAGGGCTATAATTATGAACATTGCTTCAGAGAATGAAGGAGACTGCCCCATAAATGGAAGAGTATGCTACCTACAGAGAATTGCAGCAGCAGCACTGTGACATCAATTCTTCTTTAGAGAAAAATAATGCATATCTTGTGTAGAACAGCAGAAACAGAAATCCCCTTTCTTTGCTTTCTTCAGGTTTTCCTTTCTTTCTGCTTGTCTAGAAATCAGTCGTCTCAAAAAACTGCTTTCATTCAAGACAGAGTGAAAAACGCAATTCAAGTGCAGAGCCTCCTAACTGGAAAAAAAAAGTTCATTTCCATCCATGTGATGTCACTGCAACTCTGCTATGTACAGCAAGAATTTAACAATAAGGAGGAAGGAAAGTTTTAAGGAAGGGTTTTTCCCTAAAGCAAATACAGCTTCAACACATTTTCAAAGCATTTTGGGTGTATGTCTCTCCCATGATTTTTTTTATTTATGGCCTCTACATTTCTAATTAAATACTAATTAATACTATCACCAGAATTGTCTCCCAGCCTCAGCTCTTCATAGCTTTTTCACTTTGATTAATGCATAGTCATTTATTAACTTATTTAACAAGCTGAGGTGCCTCATGACAAACTAGATTAAATTATCCCCATAACAGTCTCATTACCGCAAAAAAAGGAGTTTTAAACTTAATGAAAATTATCCTCAATAATGTTGAAGATTTTTCATTGCAACCTTAGAAGATGGAAATAAGTTTTTTGTTTGATTTATGATATATGAAGTTGTAAGAAGTATCCATTAATAAAATTTATATGTTCATTTAAGCTTCATCATTATAATACTTGAGTGTTTATTATTTAACTTTTGCTGTATTTATGAAGATAATTAATGTTCTGACTAGACAGGGACTAAAACACCCACTAGAATGAGATAATTAGATGCATAAATAACATTTAGACCTTGCATTTTGCTTTTTTAATTAATTGTTTTGTTTTCCAGGTAAATGTGATAAAAAGAAAATCAGAGTTTACCTGGGGATTGTGATGACTTTACATGAAGCAGTTTGACAATGCCAGAGTTGGCTGAAAGTCTGTGCTGACCACTGCTGGGCTTTGTCTGGTGGAGAGGGGTGCAACACCATGGGACCCCATTGCCCCCATACCAGCAGTGCTGATTACTCCCTGGGGAGCTCAAATCTCAACCTCTTCCCTACCATTCCCACTAAGAGGGGAGCAGAAATGAGATCTCACATCTCACACAAAAGCCTCCCCTTCCATGGAGACAAGGAGGATGGAAAAGCCAAATTTGTGGGTAAGCAGCTCTCAGGCTGCAAGAGACGGGAACGTATCACCAGATGCAGGAGTGTCTCTGACAGGGAAGCTGCTAGGCTCCCAGAAGATGTAGGTGTTTTAGAGCTGCAACCTTTCTGGTACTTGATTTCTACAGGCAAGAAGAGTTACATCTGGCTCACAGGCAGCAGTTCACTGCGTTTCTCCTAGAATGTCCTTCTTTCCCTGAATTATTTTCATAATGTATTTATTATTTACACCAATTTCCCATAGCAAGGAACTCCCTGCCTACACATACCTTAAACAACATGTGCAAATCATGCAATGATATCAGGAATGTAACCGTTTCACTGGGAAAGCAGAGCCACCCCTCCTTAATATCCAGTTTATCTTTCTTTTGCTGTGCATTTCCCAACAGGGAGCAAAGACAACCGGAGCAGTCTCAAGCAGTGACAAGCACCATGGGACAAAGAGGAACGTGTATTTCCAAGGTGAGAAGGTGTGGACAAGACACTCATTGTTCATTGTTTCGCCTGTGAGAAATCAAGCAAATGATGCTTCAGGGGACAAAAAACCCACCATGGCCTGATAAACTGAAGCATGTTGTCACAAGTTCCCAGTGACCACATGCAAAGAGCAGCTGCACACCTAAATAGGTTTTGAGATCAGATATTAAGCATTAATTTTACTGCCTATGATGTTAGCCCCTATTCAGGTAAATAAAAGTCACCTTGATCTTTCTATATAATTGCTCTAACTTGAAATATTTGGTTTCTTATCCTCATTCTTCTTATGAGAAGGTTGTCTAAACACCTTGCTCCTACATACTATTTCCATGTTACAACAATTTTACATCATGTATTCTTGCCCTAGCATTGCCCCTTTGCTTAAATAGCACCTCCTTATCACCCTTTTTATAAACATGGATGAGAATCTCCCTTAGCCTTCATTTGTTCCACTAAAGACTTTGAGCTGACTTCTGCCACACTTAACAAAGGCATGCACTTTGCTGGTAGTTTGGATCCAACCCCTGTTTCCCTGTTTTTCCAATACCAAAGGACTTTTCTTTTTCCCTGGTGTTTTTTTTCCAGTCAATATAACCTTCTGTTTTCCGTTCAAAGTTCCTGTCAATGATGTCTCAGCCTTCATTCTGACTATAAATTCAATCCTAATTGTATTGTGATCATTCCCAAGATCATCCAGTGCTTCTAAGATTACATTGTGATCCTTATCTGTATAGATGAACCTTCCACCTTAGTGAGACTGATGAACTTAATTAACACAGTGCTAAATTCTGTCTCATGTGTGTGCATGCCTGTAGGCGTGTAAGCAAGCCCAGTTTTCTTCATATACAAAAAAATATAAGAGGACTGTTGTTTAAATACAAGAATTTCCTGTGTAAAAAAAAAAACAGAACAGGATTCCTCAGTGGTGTTCATAAATTAGATAGCTTAGTTCTATGGAATGCCATACCAAGGTGTCTGACTTCTTACTCTTTTAAAATTCTTAACCTTAAAGAGAACAACTGAGGCAATTTCTTTTCTGTTTATAGATGCAAGCCACTATGTGTAAGGTCTAAATTTGCCTGGACCAGTTTAGCTAAAGACACTTGGATAATTAAATAACATATTTAATCCTTAATAATTTTCTCATATTTTCTTGATAAAATTTCAAATTGTAAGGAAATGTACAGCATCTACCTGTTAAAAGAATTGCATTCCTGCCAGCAAAACTGGCACATGGTTACCTTGGAGAGCAGGGAACTGTTGTCATTTCTCGCTTACTTGATGGATAAGATGTAAAGTTAAATTTCAAGGTGGAGAAGCACCCCAGAGGTTGCTCAGAATCCCTTAATACACAAGATGTCTTTGACACTACTGCATAGGCTCTTCTGTGCATTTTATACAGAAGAGCTGATAAATGCATTAAATGCTTGAAATATTTGTTGGTTCTGGGAGAGGATACAACATGACGAGGAATGAAATCTTTCCCTACAATGCTATAACATATGAAAATTGAAACTGTATTTTTCCCCCACTCAGAAGCATTATGCAAGTGACATTTTTTCTTTGAAGAATTAAAGTGCAGAAACATGCTGGCAATTGATAGTTGCAGGTTTGCAGAATCCATTAATATTTATACTGTTTTTAAATAAGTCACTGTGCAAATTGAAGAAACTATATTGCTAGCCATTATCTCCTTAGTAGATTCCAATTTAATGTCAGCCGCTAGGTAAGATTTAACAAGATACATCAATTTAAGTACATCAAACTAGATGACAACAAACTTCCCTGTCAGGACAGGAATGGAAGTTCTGTGTATGTGGCAAGGGGGTGGTGGAGTCATTCTCACTGCATGCTGTGTGCACTAACACGGTGTTTAATTATTTAAGTGAATTGAGGAAAGACAACATATAGCTGTAAAGTTAGCAGAAGAGGAGGCACAAGCAACCTCTGCCAGTGCAGCTTGAGCATGCTTACTTCAGTAGTGACCTGGGGCACTCCTGGTGAGTGGTGGTTCAGTTTTCAAGTCTGCTTAGTCTTCCACCTCTGCTAACGTGTTGTGCTTAAGCTGGTACAGTTGGCACTTCTCATTAATACATGTGGACCACCGTGCTTGTTGTCACCATATGCAGGCATCTCATCCAACTCCAGCTCTGTTGCGACTGTGAAAGAGACATTACCTGCCTCCTGAGCTGTGACCTTCTCCATCCTGGACTGGCAGAAACACACAGCCTTGTACCAGGGCTGTACAGCAGAGCTGCATCACCGAAGCAAAGGACCCATACTGGATGGCAGAAAGTGAATGAATTAGAGGTGAAAGCCAGGTCAGGTTGCCCCGGGCTTTAAACTCATAAAGAGACATGTATCAATTTTTCTAAAGTTTGCATCCAGACCAAACTGTAATTTAATTGAAACAGTTTCATTTTTTGAGTGAAAAACTTCATAGTTTATGTGTGTTTGTGTGCATGAATGCGTAAACAAAGGATAGTCAGGGACTCCGGGAGGGTATAAATCAGAAAAAAAACCCATCACTGACAGTTAAGCAGCTTTTGTATTATGCTCTGTAACTTCACTAAAAAAATAATTCAAACTGGAAAATAGAAATTGCTTGCATTAGCCTGTAATACTCTATAGTCAGAAGTTGCTGTCTGCTGACTACAAATATGTCAGTTAAGAACACAGAAATCTGACAGGACCTTGCTTTAAGCTCTGCCTCTCTGCCTCCTTCACAAGGGAAGATGGGAGGATGCACTGCACATCGTAGGACTCTGAACTTAGTCCTGTGGCCTTTCAAACATATCTCGCACCAGCCCTTACAGGAATTTATCTTAATTCATCCTAGAGAGAGTTAGATTTCTTGTTCCCATTATTTCTAGTGGAAGTTTGTTGTAGAAAGTCATTTCTCAGAAAACTCCTTCTGATTCTGTCTGTGGATAATTATGGATATTTGATGTCCTTTGCTCTCCTGCAAGCACATAATTTAGTTTAAATAGAACCTTTCCTTTCACAATATTTATAAGTGGCAGCTTTAGTCAATTTTAGCTTTTATTTTGTAGACTAGGGAAGCTGTAATTACCTCCACTCCCCAAAGAATTTCCTATACCCTAGCACTGCCAGTTGTCTTTCCTCTTATCTGTTTCTGTTTAACTAATGTTCTTTGAAACACAGCAGCCCAAACTCTGTGTGGATCTGTCTTTCCAAAACCTTGTCTCATAGCATCATTGCTCCTTATATATCTTTGGATTGCATTTGCTTTGCATACGGAGCCACATGGTAGTAGCAGTGTATTGTCATCCTCAGAGAAGGCAAAGTGCCTGAGTCTTTTTCCTGTTATACCATTTGCAGGTGGCGAGCTGTCTGTTTATCTCAGAGATCTGTATAATTTTCAAGTTCCTGGTCTTGCATTTGGATGTTTAAATTTAATCCTGTTTTGTAGGCTCAATTCCAGTTTCTTTCAGTTTTATTCCTCTGTGATCCTCTGATCAACATTCATTCCACAGTCCTGGTTTCTATGCCATGGTAAGAGAATTAATTCATATCTACTCTGAAATCTATTGATAAGAGGTTGCATTGATAAATACCTGTGCCTGCAGAGTGATAAGTCTGGACATTCTTGTCATTCAAGTCCTTATTGTCTTGTCCTCAGAAACAAAGTCTACATATGCTGTTCTGCAGTCATGTAGTGTTACTTTAGCTGCCAGGTCTATTACTGTCCCCTAATCTTTGTTCCCTTAACCATCCTGTTCTTAACTCCCTACTCAATTTCTTCTTTCTATGGAAGCCACAGAAAGCTAAATTTAAAGTCGTACTTCCCTGGTCTTTGCTTTTTCCAACTGCAGAGCAAGCCCAATATCCATCCTTTTTCCCTTGTCACTTTTCATAGTTTGCTCCTAATTTTTGTTAATAAAGTGTCGATAAATTTGAATTTCAAGCTCTAAGAAGTGTTTTTCCTAGCGGGGTTTTTCCCCCCTACTCCTAATAGCTCTTTGAAAATGATAGCTTGCCCAGCCATTTCTGTAGTCTTTCCAGAAGTTTTTTTCTCTTTTCTCAGTCCCAACAGTTTTTGTATCTTTTACTTATGTGTGTTCCTGGCTTCCACACATTCAAATTCTTCAGCACTTCAGACTTTTATCAACAATTTGTTTGCTTTATTTTGTAGTTTTCCTTTTAAAATAGACAATGTCCAAGATCAATTTTTGTTTATCTTTCCATTACATTTAAACTAACTCTTATAAAATTCAGTCAGTCTGAGTTTACTTTCTATGATAGATTATTCTACAGTTTTCTGAGTAACTACCAAACCCGTACCTGGCAGAGTATTATCTCTAGTAGTTTTGGTGGTTATTTGGTGAGATATTTATCAACTATCATGCCCAAGGGTAGGTAAGATGTAGCATTAGTGTTGCATTTGTTTCTTAATCTGCTTCTAAGAGTTCAATGACTCANTAGCTGATGAGAAGTACTGTTCTAGAAGTCTGGGATTTGATACTTTAATATAAATCAAAGTTTCACAAGCTGCTCGGTTGTTTCTCAATGTTTACATCCAAGAGTTTAAATAAATCCAGGCCTCTCACTGACAGTAATGTCTCTCCAACCAACGTTTATGCTCTTACTTGTATATTTCTCCATACTATCCACCCATTGACCTATTGCCACTTTTTTTCTGCCTGTTTTTCTGAACACTCTGTATCAAAATCTCAAAGAGATGGTTGTCTCTCTGCTGCCTTTCTTCCATTAAAAGTCCTTTAAAGGAGACACTTATGTCCAGCCAAATTTCAGCTGCCTTCTGAATGAGAAGATGAGCTATCCAACAGGGCATCCAATAGGATTTTTTTCCCCCAGGAGCTGCTGTATAAATAAATAAATAGCATAATAATTTCTCCTGATGTCACGTCATAGATGTCATTGCACGTTCAATATGGTAAGAACAGCTCAGCTTAATCTTATGGTCATTTTCCTTGCTTAAATGCCACACTATGACACTATTAAGGCAAAAAAAAAAACAAAAATAAAAAAGGCGTGAGAGAGAGGTGCTTATCATTATAAAACATTAGACAGATTATAACATTTCTGTCTAAAATGTTGATGCAGAATGCCAGCTGAGTCCACCCCAGAGCAGACTGCCTTTCTGTGCTACGTGGCAGATTATATGAAATATATAGTCATCATTATACCATGCCATGTTCAAAAAACATTGTCATCAAACTGGCAAATAAATTATAATTTTACTATTTCATTGTACCAATTTTGCAAATAAAATACAACCTTTCCCATTTTCTAGTGATCTCTTTGACTTTTAAAATCACATAATCTTGACATAAGTAATGGTTCATTATCCTTTAACAAAGGCACCTAGGAAATTAATCTACAGCATTAAAACTCTAAAAGACAAGCTCTACCAAGGTCTACAAAGCTACTACCACAGTTGTCTGTCTTCCTTACTGGAAATTAGCTTCTCAGCAGCACAGTAGGGAGGAAAGAATGTTCACCTACCTTGGCGGTTCCAGGGGATAACCCTGTATTTGTTTAACATGTTGAAAGGAGTGCATTAAGTCACAGTTTCTTTCTGCCAGTCTGCTGTACAATGTGTGTCATTCAGCAGGGAGTGACAGCAAATGGCCAGTGAGCTCATAACATCATTAGCTGCTACATTTGTCAGCTGTGTGCCCGTATCAGAACCCTAACATCCATAGGTGCTAGACAAGAACTTTACATTTAAAGCATGAAAGTCTCAAAATATTTGCGATTTGCAGATTAGCTAGGTATGGTTTTGATTTTGGAGGTAGCTGGTGTTTGGTTTATTTATACAAATGGTTTAATTTTAGTTCTGATCCCATTAAGACAGAGTGTCTGTATATTATTGATCCTCGTATGGTTTGTTTCATGATGACAGAAGGCTGAGTAGACAAAGCTGTTGTTTGCTCAATAGGATGTCAGACACAAAACCAGAAAACAGGCAGTGCTTTGGGATAGAGAGAGACAGCGCTTAAATACATCCCCCTATCTGTCTAGGAAAAATGTGTATGGAAAGATATGCCTGTATACCTACCAAATCTCAGGTGGCTGATTTGGTTTGGGGTTTTTTTACATATAAAGTATTTTCTAACATTCAGTCCCAAAATTCACAGTTGTCATCTTCTGAATATATCCTGTCTCTCATCCCTTTCTGTATGTATTTCTGTTCAAATCCTGTATTGAGGACAAATGCTATTCATTACCAACCACATTATTTTGCCATGTATGCTGGTAGCAAGGAATGATAAAGCTTCTGATGGAAAATATTAATTTAGAAAAGGAAGAACTACTGCACCTTTATTTCTGAATGTGTACCTTTCTTTCCTATTGGTTTTTGGGGTTGAAGCACTCACATGGATACATTTATCAGGCTATTTGTTGGCAGCTACTAGCTTATCATTTTGTTGCAGGTATTACATGCCCCACCTAACTATTCTAAGTTGTTGCTGAGAGCACCTCTGTATGTAATGCCTGTACCTTAAAAAAAATCCTTACAGCTAAAGCAATCTCCAAGAACACCCCTCAGACTGGAACTGCGCCAGCATTGGGAGTGCATGGGAGCTTCCAGAAGATGAAAGTGGGAGAGCAGGCTGCTCCCCTCCTCTTGGACTGTGGTCCCAGCTCTTTTTGCACTGCTACAGCTGAGAGAAGTGGAGGGGTTTGCTTGCTCACCTTGCATACCTCCGTGTACAAAGAATGAAGTACTATTTTGGGGTTGCAGCTTGAACCTGGACTAAGTATCTTGTGTTTCTAATTCTGATGTATAATTGTAGGTTAAATATTTTCAGTCTTTTTTAATGTCTCTGCAGGGAAACATGAGCAATAAGGGCAGAGATCTCCAGATCAAATACACTGAATGCATCCCTGTTGCATTCTTCTCATGGGGATCCAGCAGATGACAGAGGAAGGGTTACTAAATTACCTGTAGCAAAACCCCTACTCACCCTCTGTATGGCCATGCTGATGCCATGGCTCCCATGCTAGCCTGATGTTACCACTTTGCTGCAGTGAAGTTTTCTTCTCCACATGACTCATGAGACAGAATTGCGTATGTGGAGAGGTAAAGCCTTTTAAATGCGCCATGCCGAAGTCACTCCAGAATTTGAGAACAGATTGAAATTAAATGCATTCATTTGGCTCCCCTACATATTGAAGTTTACACAAACCACTGCTCATCACACAGTAGATGATGTGCAGCATCGGGATAGATATCTTAAGTGGTAGAAGAAAAACGACTGTTACAAGAATGAGTGCCTTGCAACTGTGTATATAAAGACAAGACACTCTTCAAATATTCAGAAAGGTAGCAACTGATTTTCTAGGTCGTGTTGAATGTCAAATTCCCAGGCTCTCTTCTCAGTATCTGCTTACTCTAAATGAGAATAGGAAGGAGGAATAGCAAATAAATACCTCTTGAAATGAAACACTAAGAAAAATTATGGCTTGAGCAGCTGGCATTTTAAAACATGATATCCTTCCTAGCTCCTTCTGCAAGGTCTATATTCTTTGCATCTTCTGTTAAAGATATTTATACCCACCCATTAGGGTTTATATGCAGCACCCCACAGAATCTCTTTTTAGTTATAGTGATTCAAATTCTGTATCATATTTTTAACAAACACTTCAAATGTGGTATAAGCATTTAACCTGTACCTGTAAATTCATTGGTGAAAGATGGATCAAGGTAAGCAAGGTTTTAACTGATAATTGATGTACACATATTGATACATGCATGATTAATGGTGTGGCTTTAAATAAGCTGATTTAAGCTAATGCAGCTCTATGCAGTATAAAATTACATCATTAGTAACAATTTCAAGACTGTACAGAGATGAAATCAGATAAAGAACAGATAAATTAAACGTATTTGGGATTACAAAAAAAATTGCATGGACTAGGAAATCTAAGTAATTGCAAAGGAAAAAATAATGTTCTGTCATGATTTAGAAACTAGCAGACTAAAGTCAGATAAAGTCATTGCCCAATATCAATGGAGCAAATAACGAGGATACTATGACCAGTTTCATGCATGACTTATCTGGTTTTCTTCTGTGTACTGTAGCGATATTTTTGAGCCCTACATTGGCAGAGATTACACGTGGATCAAAAAGCACTAAGATATTTCTGCAGAAAATTACTGCATTAATTTCCACTATTTTGGAATTTTTTTTTTCCCCAATTAATCCCATTGTTGGGTGCAAGTCTGTCAAAAATCAAGACTTGAGCTAGAGGTGGAATGAGGAACTTGAGTATCATATTTCATCTCTTATAGTATCTCTCCCTTCTGTATTTCTTTCTCTTTTTTTTTTTAATTTTTCTGCTGAAAATGGATGAAGAAAAAAAGATACTTTTCCAAATAGGTCTTCCTTTCAAAACATCAGCATGTTCTGTGTGTAGTAATCATAGATAAAAATGAAGTAGATGATCTGTCCTGCTAATCTGACTACCTCCTTCACTGCTGTGAATAGGACTGGGCCCCCACTAGTCTAACCTGGAATCCAAAACCACTAAATCACTCAATTCACCTCCTGACCTGGATGCAGGCTGAGCTGCATTCTGTTTGTGGAGGAGGAGAAGAGGAAGTGAGTGCGAGCCACTATCTTGTTCCCTCCTCCTCAAGTGCTGCTAATCTGGTCTTCCCCTGCTCCTTACCCACAGCTAGCCCGGGGATAATGTATTTGCAGTGTGTAGTCAGTGCCACAGCATCGCCCATGCAGCAGGGAAGTGTGAGAGGTGGCTGCACCATGATGGCTTCATTGTTCTGCTGCTCATCAGGGACCTAAGGTGAGTGACAGGGACCCTGGGCTCCCCAAGATGCAGAGTATTGTCTGAAACAACACTGGAATACTGAGGTAAGTATAAGCATGTCAATAGCTCAGATAACCTGATCCTAGAAATGAACAAGTAACATGTAATGAATAATGTATTGATGGTTTTTATCTCTTTCTGATTAGAAATTGTCCTTGAACAAGTCTCAGTTTATCAAATATATTCTTTCCAAAATACCAGATTACTGTGAATAACTCATGAGGTACAACTTGTTCCTGTGTTATTTATTTTAAATATTTAATACTTAAAATATGAGTTGTTTTGCTTGTGCATGTATGCTCTGTAGCATAGCTCTGTGCACCATCCCATGCACACTAGTCAGGTTTGCGGCAAGAATACTGGTGCCAGTGTACTCTGGGAGCTTTCTGGAAGATTTTCTCTCCAGCATGTCCTCCAGTGCAGAAGCTTTCCAGCATGTATACAATGATAAACACAGAGGAGATGGAAATAAAACAAGGCAGACAAGTCACAATGCAATACAAAACCAGCTTTAATCACCTTCCCCCACCTCACCCTTTATAAACCTTGTATTAGAGTTTTACACAGATACTGAAATCCGGCTGACATATCTCTCCTCTCCTTTTACCCCAGTTGAAAATTCACATTCTCTTGGACCTTCACTCAAGAATCCCCAGGGATAACACCAATGACTCGGCCTAGTCACCGAGCACCTCAATCTTGAGTTGACCGTGTGACGTGATTTGAAGACATTAAATCTTTTCTTGTATACTGTAAACTTATCCGAGGCAGATATTTTGCTCTTTTTCTTGCTAGTGTTATTTGTGCTCTTTACCTGCTCACAGCTCTTTTTGTAAAGCTTTCACAGATCTCTGAAGCTGTATCACAATTGCAATTCTCTCGGTGTCTCATGCTGGAGCAGTTTCACTCCTATAAATAAGAAAAAGTTTATCGGAGCGGGACCTTGAAAAAATATCTGCTGAATGGCAGGCAACCACATAATCTGCCGATCATGAGGTTTGTATTTTTTTGGAGCATGATCTAACTTTCATACTTGGTACTTCAGTTCATACAGTTTGGTTTCTGGAGAATACCATGTGAGCTTTTCTGTCATTCTGTCTAAAACAGGTGAAAATTAATGCCCTCTCCAGGTAAGGCGTTATCACACGGTGGAAAAAAGGTACTGGAGGAGAAAGGACACTGAGGAGGCTTGTTCTACAAAAGCTAAGCTAAAGGTAGGTCTGTAGCATCAAATCATTTAGCAAGTAAGGAAGGTTTTTCAGAAACTCTGTAACTGGATTTCTCAGCAGTGGGGGGAATCAGTCCCAAAGATATCTTTTTCTTCCTTCAGTTTTGGTGAATTTTGTCACATCTCGTGGGTTGTAGCACTGTGTCCTCCATATGCTTCAGTGGAACATGTGAAAATGGACACATTTTTCTGGGTTCCATATGTGTGCCCATCTTGATTTGTTGCACTGCGTAAGGATGAGGACTTATTCAAACCAGAGGATGAAGGAGTGCAGGAATTATCTGGTGAGCAATGTCAGCCTTTCAGGCTCATTAAAGGGTACAGGGATGGGAAAGTCTTCCAGATCAGCAAGTCTAGTTATTTTAGATAAAAATATTATAAAGTTTGCTTGCAACCTCACAGAAGAATTAGTTAGGGAATTTACTTCTACTGTGCATGCTGCACAGCAGTGAGTATTTCATATGTGCTCCTTGTTCCACAGATAGGAAGATCCAAGTATGCACTTCCACACCAGCGTATAAATCCATACTCAAATTTCAGAATAAACAATATAATATTCAGAGGTAGTCTGTATTTTTCAGATGCTACAGATTTAATATATATATTAAAAAGAAATGTATGACTGTCAGTCCCTGTGTTTAAAAGTGTTAATAATAGACACCCTTCCCTTCTGACGTACGAAGATTAACTTTCTGATGTAAAGAACTTGCTAAAAGCCATGCGGCCAGTTATAAGCAGAGCTGAGTATAGAAAGGAGCCTCCCAGATAAATGCCTGATTGATCCAGTTTCATTCGGTGTTACATAAGGAAGCCAAATGAGTTGTCATTGTCTTACTTAGCATTCTGCATCTCCAGGAATCACTGATCTCATCAAAGGTAACACAGAAAGACATGTATTTTCAACCTCAGCTTACAAATTTTCAAAAGTGAGCTAGAATTGTCTTCTAGGATAAAAAGGCAATTCTTTTTTATTTTAGCATCTTCTCTATTTTCATGTCTCTTCTTTACTGACACCTAAGATCTACAGATTTACCAGCTTCTTGTTATGAAACTTATTTTTCACACTAATAGCAGTCTCTATTATGATCTAAAACTGCACAATTTGAGTGAGAACAAAATGGTTTGAGTTCTGTATTTTTTAGGATTTAAATTTATTTTTTCCATACAATCTGATAAAAAAACAGTTGTTGCCACAGTTTTCACGCTGGTTTTGTCCTATATTTATCACTTCCACCATTTTAACTTTGTCTTGTAATTTCTGTACACAACTTTGCTAGCTTATACAGTAAGGCAGGTTCTCAATTCAACAATGCCTTCCCCTGTGTTATCAATCTGCTCCAAAGAAATTTTTATGTTTCAGGTGTGCATCTCACCTTCCCAGAGAAACTAATTTTAGCCTAATCACTAAAATTTGCATGTAAAGCACATATTACAATTAGGCTATCAAATATTGTCAGAGGCAGAAGACTTTGGGGTATGGGGTTTGGGATACTTTAAAGACAGTAGAAAAAAAGTCTTAATATTGATTTCCTCAGGTCAAAGAGTGAGGAAAGGGGGAGAAAGGAGGAATATTCTTACATAAAATGAAAGGAGAAGGAGAGGGCTACTGCAATGTCTTTTCAGTGAGGGATGTTTCATGAGGCAGATGCCATATGTGAACAACTCTTGTGGTGACAATTTTTATCTTGAAAAGTCAAACTTAAAAGAATTGCTTCAGTTCAGTCTCTTTACAGATAAGACGGTAAAAAATTAATCACACTTGAACACAGGATATCATCAGCCTGCCATTCCAGAGCATATTTTCACATCAGCAGCCACACAAGTAGTCAGTCTTTCTTCTCCACTGCCCAAGAAGCAGGAAAACCATAGCAGAGCTGCAACTAGGGGAAAAAGCTGGGATTTCAAATACTTTTGTTTGACTTGGCTTCAAAAATAAAATTTAAGAAAGTGGAAAGAAGATTTTATTTCAATTTCATTCTACACAATTTTATCTCAATAAGGCCAAAACTGTTTCTATTTTGAAGATGTGAGAGTTTTCTTTTAGGGTTTGACTTTTGCCTTGTGTTGTCTTTTGGGTGGCACATGAACTCAGAACTCTGCTGAGGGCTTGGGATCCAACTGCTCGGTGTTCTCCAATGAAAAGCATTTTGGACAAACTTCTCTACACAGGAATGAAGAAGGAAGAAATTATCTGTACAAGTTTCTATCCATAGCAGGAAATCCTCAGTTTACATGAGTGATTCTAATGTTTAAGCTTATCAGGAATCTGTTAGAAGAAAAAATATGGAATGAAAAACAATGGAATGTGTGACTCCTGCCCATGGAGCTAACAGTGGGGAAACTACTCATTGGGGACTATTCAGGGCAGCTTGCAACTTGCCTCCTGACCAGCAGCAATGAGGACATTAAACTGATAAAACTGACACTTTCAGGGAGACCAAGGCTGTAGAAGTTGGAAGAAACAGGGCGCGAAGCTTTGAGAAACAGAAAAAAAAAACCATTGCTGCAAATGACAGGGTAAAACAAACCCTGCCCAGGAGAGTTCCCAGGTGCTGGGAAAGAATCATCTGCACTGCAAAGTCCTCACGATGGCCCCGGCCTAGAGTGGCTGACAGTCACCCAGCACCTAAGCCCTGTTCAATGACCTTTCCCGAAAGGTAGTCTGAAGCAACCCAGTTATGGTGGGTGTGAGCATTTGCTCAGATACATGTAGGCTGCTGTGTGACTGTTGACCTCCATGCCAAGTTTGCTTCCTGATCGGAGCCCTTTTAAGAAACATCTGGAGTGCAGCATTGCTGTGGACATTTTCTGCAGTCCTGAAAGGAGCAGTGAGAAACTCATGGATTTGCCTTCTCTCCACGCAGAAGCTGTCAGTTCATCAACTTCTCATCTGCTTTAGGACACATATACTTCCAGGCTGGCACTGCTGATTTCTATCCTTCCTCTGCTAGGGATCCTTAGGGTGGCCAGTCCGTCTGCAGGTACCTATGTGTGGCCAGATTAGTATCATCTTGTACCTCTGACCTCACAGAAACCTGTGCAGTACACACATCTACAATTTAATAGAGAAGAAGGAAGAAAATGGCTACAGGTATTTTAATTTCTAAGAACGGAAAGCTGTGTATACAATGGCTGTTGCAATAACTTCCTTAAGTAGAGCAGTCCTCAGCACCCTAAAAACAGTTAACATGGAACTCATTAAAACCCTTTTAAAGTTAGCAGGGAAGTTCCAATTTGAAAGAGTCTGGATTGAGGTCACAAATCGGAATTACTGAATAAATGGACCAGAAAGAAAGATTAGGATTGAAAAAGATATGTTTCTGATGAAAGAGAAGAGAAAAGCACGGAGGACTGCTCCAGAGCACCAGCTCACCCAGGGTAGGAGGCTCACATTTGAAGTGTGAGAAAGCAATAGGTCAGAAGGAACAGAGTGGAGAAACGGCGGGATCGGAGTTCAATCACATTGCTACATTGGAGATGGGAAGGTCTTACTGAGGCCAGCCTTGGGCTAGTGGGATCATTCACCATCTCCTTCCCAAAAAAGGCCAATGACAATCTGGAGACCTTTGGTTCACAATCAGTTCCCTTCATACCTCTCATCCCATCTAACCTCCCTTAGTTATGCGCATAAGCTGGACCTGGGGAAGAAGGAAATCAGAATGTCTGGTAGCCTGTTTTTCCTGTATCTGTGCTGTTTTTCATGTGGTGAACAGTGGTCCATGATCATATACCTTACTTGTGGTATCTTTACCAGAACACAGCTGACCAACTGTACATCTCATGGTTTAGAGGAATTTAAGGGACTAAGTCATGATTTTCATGCCCCAAATGGCTACATGAGGTGGCTTGTCTGCAAATCAGTCTTTCACATATGCCTTCCTTCTTGCCTCACTTCCTTGAGTTGTAGTTTAGATATGATGAAACAAACCTGGTTGGGAAATCTTACAGTTTGTTCCTTGTACACTGACAGCAGATGATGCTTTCTAATGGATCCAGTTTTCTTTCAAAGAAGGGTCAATTGTAAAAAAATACACCTGGATCATGAATTATATATACAAACCTTTACTCTATAACGATTTTGTTAGAGCAGGATGCTGGATGCTGGACAGAGAATTGTAAACTTGCCCTGCCTGAAGACACTGGATATCTAACCAATAGGACAGCTGCCCCTAGCGCCTGCTTCTGCATGCATGAGGGGAAATTACTGCCTTGTTTTAAGGAAAAGAGCATGAGGAATTAAAAAGATTTAATAATTGTCTGCCAAATCTTAAAAGAGGAGCGAGACAGCAAAAGACTGGTAGTGAAGTTTTCATTTCACAGGGAGATGAGCGCTTCCTTAGGCTCCTAACCCAAAATATTGACATTTCTGCTGGTAAAGGTGTTATCCACCTCTTTAATAGGATTGTGAACTCACAGAGCAGGTAATGGTTGCTTCTTTATGTGTATAGAACTATAATCCTTCTCGATTATCAAAGTCATAAGTTACTATTATTTCCTTATCAGATCGAACATCTTCTTTGAAGATGTGAAAGAAAAATTGTAGGTTGTCTAGTGAATTTTCCTCTTGGAAAAACTTCTTATTCTTACTATGCAAGTTCAATGGAAGTTCAGAAATTTACCAGTGCAAAGACTGTACTCTAATAATTTATCCACCGGATTCTCATATTATATTTTGATACTTTGACTTAAGAGATATATTTGTACTGCCTTCATGTAAAAGTAGTCAAAAAGCACTTTTCACAGGCCTATCACAATAACTATTGATCATAATTAAAGTACATACAGTGTTAGCATTAGATGGTTCCTGAGTAGCACTATTTGTCAGTCACCAGGGCAAACCAATGTTGAATGTCACAGGATGCTGTTTTCCTCAGCCAAACTTTATAAGGTATCACCCTATGAAGAGCTGCCACAAAGCTATGCTCAAGGAATTTTCAGGTAAATCAGATTTTTTTTTAAGGTAAATCAAATGTTTTCATGCTTTCTGGACTTGGTGACCACGATTCATGTGTTAATACAAGGATTATTGGATGTAGTCCCAACCCTATTGACACTAACACTAACAGCCTGTTCTGGAAAAGTCGAATATCA
This sequence comes from Piaya cayana, assembly GCA_013389865.1. NCBI lineage: Eukaryota > Metazoa > Chordata > Aves > Cuculiformes > Coccyzidae > Piaya > Piaya cayana. The sequence continues at coordinate 77,947 of WAAB01005817.1, read as the reverse complement.
GACAGTAGGAAAGAACAAAGGGCCTATCTCTGCGGAGTAGCTCAGGATTGAGCTACTACTGCAGCTCAGTAACTGAGCTCCCAGGTTACTCTTAGTTCCTGGAAAATGTTGAAATAATTAAGACAAACCAGTTTTAAACATCTTGGGGACATGAAGGTGAGAAGGAGCAAGCATAGATTTGCCAAGAATAAACAATACCAGCCAGTCTGACATGACTTGATATATAATTTTCAGGCAGAGAAACAGAAGTGATACAATATTTTGATTTTAGGGAGATTTTCATGCTAGTTCATATGACTTTTTCCTAACCTGACTAAGTAAGAATGGCCTGGATGGGGCAGCCTGTAAGATGGTGGCAATATTACCTGTGTTACAAGCTACAGCCACAATGTACTGTTAAAACTTGTTGTAGGTGATGAGGTTCTGCAGGAGTCAGTCCTTGGTCTTCAGTACTTTGAATATCAATCTATGGGGGTAAAATAACATAGACTTATTAGTATTTCAATAGGCACCTCATTGGGACTGACAACAGATTATTTCAAAGATAAAATTGAAATTAAAAATTATTCTGACAGCTGGGGAAGATGATCTAGAAAAGGGGAGTGTCAATAATGTAGAATATAATGTACTATTTTGGGGAAGGCTTCATCAAATATGCAGGATAGAGAACAGTTGGCAAAAACAAGTTCTTCATTAAACTTGTGGAAAACTGTTGTAAATTAAGAGCCAAGGAAGTGGAAATACTTGTAAAACAAGCAAATGTTGTAGCAACATAACATGTGAAAAATCCTTCTACTCTGTTCAGCCCAAGTGAGCCTGCATGGCTGCAGGGCTGCATCCTGTGTTGGGCTATGTCTTTTGAAAAATGTGTATCCATGGCAGAAAGTCTAAAGATCACAAAAACTGACCAAGAGTCTAGAAAGGAAATGATCAAACCATCTGGGGTTATTTTAGACTGTTGCAGAGGACAGAGGGAGGGATCAACCCTAACAAACTCAGCAGCACAAAACTGCAGAAGAGGGTGATTTGTTTTCCATGTCCACGGTGACCAAGACAAGTCTCAAGAGTAAGCTGGCACAACTTAAATTCAAGTGAGATGCTAGGAAAACCCTGCCACTGGGAAAGATAATGAGGGACTGGAACAGTAAGATTGAGGTATAAAGAATGTAATCCCAGAAAAAGATACGTGCCCGTGCACAGTTTTTTTCCCCTATGGGCTGCTGACTGGTAGACTTGTGTACTTAGAGAGATGAGAATGGTGTCACATGGTGCTAGCAGCTACATAATAATCAAAAAAACAGTAAAATTTCCCTCTAAAGCCTGATTATATTCCTTCCTTGCCTGGCCTTGCTGATATCAACCTTGACAGATTTTCCTAACTCCAGGTCTAGCCTACCTTCATCTGTGAAAAAATCAGACATGATATCCTGAAATGGATTTTTTTTTTACTAGATCTGATTGAAACCCATACCTAAAGAAGAGGTAAAAATGTATTAGATGAAACATTCACTGGACTTCTTGATCTTGACTTAATACCTAGGACCAAAGTTTATTTGCTTATAAGTTATTTTTCACCAAATAAGACATAGACATGGGGATGATGATTACAGCATGATGGATGGCTGAAGGAATCCTAAAATTTTGGATGTTGTTGGGGAGGGATTTCTCTTGTTTTGTTGGTTTTGAAGTAAACTTCTAGATTTTTATCCTGCAAAACCAAAATTTAAAGTATGAATTGTTCAGTCTGGAGGGACACCTGTAGTTCTAGGAGTATTTCTGAACTCTCACAAGATATTCTTTCACGGCTCATCTATAACTAACACGTTTTCTTGGGACAGTTGTCTTGAAATGAACTAAGAGTCATGGTGCTTCAGACTTTGGGTTAGAAAGAGGTGTATGACTTGCATTTCTTTCTCTGACTCATAAGTCAACAGAGAAGGTTTTGATGTGCTTGCACTATATTGCTCTCTTAAATGGAGTGCGAATTGTATTACTTTCTATATGGCCACTATACTGTGGAACAGTCTTAAAAGTGTAGATTATAACTTAAAGAGAAATGCATTTTTTAAAATGTTTCTCACTTTGAAGTATGGTGACTAATCTCATTTCCAGACTAGTACTACAGATGTGAAGAAAGTAGGCACAGTCCCCTGGTTCAACACTGGTATATGGTGTTAATAAGTAATGCCACATAGTTTGGAAAAAAACTCCTTTCATTTTTATCATATGCATTAACACAGAACAACACCATGTAGCAAGTTCATTGCCTCTGACCTCATGCTTGCTAAATGGCATCCATAAATACTGAACATGCCTGTGACATGTTTTTGTTATCTCTGATTACACATTTCTAGAGTTCAGGGAATGCCTGACCAGGGGTGAACATTTTTGTCACATCATGTTTTTTTTCCAGAACATATTGTTCTTGGATCTATCCCAAAACATACACAGGAATAGTGCAATGTTTCTGTGGACAGACATTTTTTCATTTTCTTAGGCAGCTTAGCTTTTATTTTAGAGGCAAACTAATCCTTAATGGTATCATCATATAAGCCTGTTTATTGTTTAGTGTTCATCTCTCAAGAAAATTATGTTCTAGAAAGATCCAATCAATTCTACTAGAATCAGCCAAGGTTCAACCAACCCATTTATTTTGGATACTTCTAAACCTTTCTAATTATTATTATTCAGATTTTTCAAGTAACGCCAAACCACACTTTAAATACTCCTTTTCTGTGTCCCTTACTAATTTATTACCAGCTTCTGAAGGCAGTGTCCTGTCATCCTTGAAGATAATGAAAACCTCCCCTTGGCCTCAATATCAGCAAAAAATTACCCTAAGTGAGCAGTTTTGTCAGTTGGCAGTTTATTTCTTAAAGGCCTTTTTCCTGTGAGTTACTGAATATCTGCTAGCAAGGCCTGGTGACACTCAGATTCCACTGATGTTTGTGGGGGCTGAGAGCACTCCATAACTTGCAGTACTCTATCAAAATTAACAGAGAGAAGTAATTTTAAGTAAAGTGTAAAACATGAAGTAGCACCTTCTCTGGCATCTGTATTTTTCTTTACAGTGTGGAAATTATACCTTTTCAGTTTTAACAACTTTTTCTGAAGTTTAGACACATTCCTAGACTAAGAAATGTTTGCCACATTCTGTTCATGCTCATAAGGTTGTGACTAAGACAAATAGATTTTAGAGAAACAGTGTAGTGGGAGTATGTGGGAGGAATTTCATATTACTACATGATTTTTTAGCAGATAGGATTTAAAAAGGTTGTTGAATTTTGTGCTTGATTCCATTAGAGGGGAATATGATAATGATTCCTATAGAATATACGTCCTTACAGAATAGCAAAATTTAATTTTGGTGTGAAGCGGAATATATAATGGAAAAGTACTGAATAATATCTGGGGAAAAGAAGTTCAACTTTAATTCCTGACATTTAGAAGCATGGCAAATGGATGTTGATGGTGACATGACTTTAATTAACTTTAAAATGGTGTAGACTTGGTCCAGTTTCTCTCCAAGCTAGTCACCGGGCTCCCAGCTGGTGTTAATGAGAACTGGATGAGAACTCTGCTAGAGCAGTGACCTGGCCTGTCTGTACCTCCACTGAGACACTGCCACTCCCACCTACCTCTGCCAGTTTACTTCAGAGGCCTGTGTCTGAGCCAAAGCAAGACTATTTTATGTGTATTTCTGCTACAATAATAGATTTCTTTTAGAGAAGGTGAAGAACATATTTGGAAGCCATGAGTAAGACCTTGTCCAGTGGGAGTGCCACAGGAGAGAGGGTTGGGAGTAACTATGAGAACAGACCAGAAAGCAACAAGGCATACAGCTGATGAATTCAGCCCTTTTCTCCAAGTTTTATAAATCATATAAGCATAGTACAATCTATAGTCAAGCATATCTCTTGGTAACAGAGGGGCAAATGCAAGCATATGAACACAGTCCAAAGTTTAGGCTCTTGAGTTGCAGTAAGAGATGGACTTCAGCAAATGGCAGAGAGAAAGAGGACAGCCTTAGTGCAGGAGCCAAGGAGCCATATCAGGTAGGAATCCCAGGCTGAGTAAGGCTGGAGGTGTTATCAACAGCCATGGAAGTCAGAGGATAAGAAATGGTTTAGCAAAAGACGGTAAGAGGTATTTTATGTCACCCTCTCCTGTTGGTTTGATCCTGTCTTCCCCTCTTACTGCATCCTGTGGTGAAAAGGCAAAGCTAGATTTGGGACATGACTGTAATACTCAGTAGTCTTAATATTACAGCCACAGGATTATGACTTTACAGGTGAAGGAACTCAGGAAGAAAGCTGTTACCCTAAATCAAATATCTATCTGAATGATAAAACCAAAAGAAATTTATATTCTTAATGGATGATCAGTTTTGCAAGGACAATAGCTTTTCTAACCCTATAAACTGTCTAAACTGGTTTCCTTAGGAGCCATTGGGATCAAAAATAAAAACAAAAGACAAATCTTGTACTTTTTCTGTGACTGCTAGTAGGTTTCATTGCAAGCCAAAGCCCAAGTGAGGCTGAGTAACAGGAAAGTCACTCAGGACAGTGCACCATGACCCCCAGGAGCAGTTGGCAGGGGCAGCCAGGAAGTGGTTTTCTTCTCTGGATGGGTCATGTCATGGTGTGTTGGCTTTGTTTGTTTAATAAGGCAGTTAGTATACCTTCGTGCTCATTGGTGGCTTACTTTAAAGGAAGGGGTGAAAACTCAGGAAAGGGATAGAATAAAGAAAATCCACAGTACCATGTTTGCTATGCTCTGGCTCCCTTGTGTCTCACCAGTTTTTTAATCCTAATTTTGAGATTTTCTATCACACATTCATTTCAAATACAGGCTCTGTGTTTTGAAGGGCATTTTGTAATGGTTTTTATCCAAATTCAGATTATTTGCAATCCAGAGGGAAAGAGTACATTCTTTGCAAGGCTAGTAGAAAACATATCTGAACACAAATCAAAAGAATGATTACAGCATGCACACTGTATACCCATTACTGAATCCCCCAGGCTCTCCCTGTTTGTTTAGGTGGTTTTTTATTTCTGCCTCCGGTTGGGCTGCGTGTAAACTCAGCAATGAATAGAAGTGGTTAAAATGGATAGCAGAAAAAGATGTGACGTTCTTGAGAGATCCCATGTTTCAAACTTACATTCAAGTGAAAGCTGCCAAAGAAAATCTCCCAGTGATCTCAAGTAGATCCTTCTCTAGCACATCAGAGGTTTGTATATCCACCTGTCACAGGGTGCCCTTCTGATCCCTTTTCAGTTCCAGGAAAGCTAAGATTCACTATGTAATGAAAAATGGCATTTGCACAAAGTAGAGAGAAAAAGAGTTGTTTCTACAGCACATTATGTTTTACACTGCTCATGAGACAGCATTTTATATCACATAAAAAACCATTATCTGTGACTCACTGTGCATGCTAGAAAAAGCAGCAATGTGCCTTTAAAAGAGATGTCTTGTTTCTGAAAACACTTTATCTCTCACATTTCCCTACCCACAAAGTAACCTGTGTTTATAAGCAAATCCACTCAGCCCCCTACTAATGACCTAGAGTAAACATCTGACATGCAGCCTTTCAAGCTCCTCTTTGTTTAGGCATGAATTGTTCATTTTTATGTCTTCTGTATACTCCCTAAAGGAAAGATGAATGATACAAGGGATGTTTTATATTATCAGTTGTGACAGAGGTTGTGCCTGTGTTTATCTGATCCTCTTCTATTGCATTACAAATGGTAAGATAAACTGCCAGGCATACAATTGTCATAAATATCAGGGCACATTTTCACATTAGATTTTTAATTCAAAGTGGATTATATGCAATACAGTCAGTTATTAAGGTTCCTAGTCACTTGCAAAACCTGTGGTAACCTCATGTAATAAAGAATTTCTTCCTAACACCAGTGCTCAAGTAATTTTAAAATATGAGCATCTACTCTGTTTGCATTAGGAATCATCTATTTTCTTGACCACTCAGTTTCACAGTTCAATCAGCTGTGGTAGATTCAGAGTGTCCCATCTCATTAAGCACACCCTCCACTGTGACCACCAGTGCCAAACAAAACAGCAGTATTGAAACCTGTTAAATGTGAGACTACACAGAGCAAGAGGAGGAAGAAAAGAGCATGGTGGATATGTTCCTGAAAATACCTGTGTATCTGAGTGCACCCTCTGTGCTTGCCGCAATTTTCTGTATTGGGAGAACTTAATAAATTCAATAAAGAACTTCAAACACCAAAAAAACCCCACAAACCAAACAAAAAAAAAAACCCTAGGGAGAATGTGCTTTTTCTGTTATGAGATTTCTTTCCTACTTGACGGGACTCACTGTCGTATATACTGCTTGCCTTATTTGAAAGTGATTGAAGCTCCAAACATAAATCTACATGGTGCCTTGGTTTTCAGCTCTGGATGTTGCAAACAACAGTCAATTTTCAGAATGTTCTGGGGAAAAAATCTCTAGAAGAATGTTTATGATGGAGGTTGTGCCTCTGCCAAGTATCTACCTGAGAGTTGAAGCACCAGCACGGGTGAGGGGACTTAAAGTTTCCTAGAAAAGGTACCAGTTTTCAGACTACTGTGGCTTTGCTGGAATTTCTGTGCTTCCTCTAGCAGAAAGAAAGAAGTATTTTTCAAACTTTCAGCAAAAAAAATTCGCTGAACTCCTAGAATAAGGCTAAATAACAAGGGGCAGTATTGTTAACAGCCCTGGGTTTTGTTTATTTCGGGTTTTTTATGGCCTCTAGTAGTCTGAAAATTGGCAATGGAGTTGCCCAGTGACTAGGCAGGTGTCTTTTGCTGTCCTCATGGAGGACCACTAGGATGTGGCTAAATTATAAAACTGTAGGTTGACCTGCCTCGTGCTGAAAGAATTAAAGGAGCTCTAGTACAAATGCTTCCTCTTCCAGTGTTTGTTTTTTGAGAGCTGTTTTATATATAACTGAGACACTTTAGGGCAATATGCCCTCCCAACCTAACACAGACAGATGAGAAACAGCTTTGTAGGATGCACTCATGTGCTCAGTTGCTCAGTTTCTGAAGATGCCCCTTTTGTCCAGCCAGGTATTTGCAATAATCTTGAGCACTAAATTTCAAATCTGGCAAAACGTATGAAAGTTCAGCATCTACAGGAGACAGCTTCCAAACCTGAAGGAACATTTTTTTTTCCTCATTTCAGGGTGGGTGATGGCAGACATCCCAGGGACCCAAGGCTTGGTGTTGTGCCGCCATGTTCTGTGCACTCTGCATGGGGGGGAGAGGTTGGCTAGGGGAGCTTTAGAAAGACTTTTTTATTATATTTCACAGAATTGGTCAATGTAAATTCTATTTGAGTTTTAGACCCTCTGATTTTCTCTCCACATGATCTCACTTCATCCCCAAGTTGCCTGCCTGTTCCTCCAAATCTCATAGACTTTCCTCTTTTTTCTGAGGTCCACTCAGAGCTCTCTGCTCAGCCACACAGGTTTTCTCCCCCGCCAGCTCATTTTCCAGCACATGGGGACAGCTTACTCATGTGCCACCAGGATTTCCTTCTTAAAGAAGAACATACAACACTTTTAAGTGCCTTTGCCCTTAAGGACTGTCTCCTATGGAACTTGATCCAAACTTTGGAAATTGGTCCAAAATCCAGCCGCCGTCAAGAAGGGAGGCTTCACTGCCCTCTGGAAGTTGATGGTGGCTATTTTCCTAGAACTGAGAATTCTATCATTCTGTGATTGTTATGCCCCAGGTGTCCTCCAACCATCATATCTCCCACAAGTCCTCTTTTCACAAACAGCAGGCCCAGCAGGGAACCTTCCCTCTTTGATTCACTCACTAGTTGCATCAGGAAGATGTCTTCCACACACTTCAGGAACCTCCTAAACTGTTTCCTCTCTGCTGTATTATACTTCCAGCAGACCTCTGGTAAGTTGAAGTCTCCCACAAAGGCAAGGGCTAGTGATCATGAGACTTCTCCTAATTGCTTGTTGAGTAACTCATCAACCTCTTCTTGCACTCTGCTTGGTCTATATCCAACTCCCACAATAACTTCCTTGTTAGGTGCTCCGCATATTTTTATGCATAAGCACTCAACACTATCATTACCATTATTTTGCTCAGGGCTATCAAAACACTCTCTACCATAGAGGGCTACTCCACCACCTTTGCTTCCTCGCCTATCCCACCTGAAGAGTTTATAGCCAGCCATAGAAGCTCTCCAGTTATGCGAGTCATCCCAGCACATTTCTGTGATGACAATTATACTGTAGTCTTCTTGCCCTATGATTACTTCTAGTTCCTCTTGTTTATTGCCCATGCTGCATGCTTTAGTGCAGACTGAGTTAGCACCAACTAGCTCTTACATGGCACTTACATTCCAACATGGTACTCCTGTACCCCAACTGTCTGTCTGGGAATTCACAATGATCATGATGGCAGTGTAATCACAGCAGCGTGAAGCACAGCACCTGCCAGCTGCCCAGATATTTGACTTGAGGACAGACTGCTTACAAAGGCTTGTAGTGATAAGATGGGGAGCAATGGGTATAAACTGCAGAGAGGCAGATTTAGACTAGACATAAGGAAAAATTTCTTCACTATGAGGGTGGTGAGATGCTGGCGTAGGCTGCCCAGGGAAGTTGTGGCTGCCCTATACCTGGAGGTGTTCAAAGCCAGGTTTGATGGGGCCTTGGGCAGCCCAATCTAGTGGGAGGTGTCCCTGCCTATGGCAGAGGGGTTGGAATTGGATGATCTTTAAGGTCCTTTCCAGCCCAAAATATACCATGATTCTATGACTTGCTGCCTGGACCTGTTCAGCATCCCGTACTGAACTTTGTGCTGTCCCATCTTGACTTTCTCAGTACCTGACTGGGCTTGCTGGGAGCCAGTTTGGATGTGTCACACCACAAACCCAACACCAGTGTAGCCACTGCACACCATGTTTGCCTCTAGTGGAAAATCTGGGGCAAACACAAAGAAAAGAAATATCTGAAATAAGGTTACTACTGAAGCAATCTCCTGCAGCCCTTGACCACCTTACTGTCCTCAGGCTCCAAAGCTTTCATCATGAACTGAAGAATTCCTGCCACTATAACCTCTTCCTCAGAAAGTGCTCTAACTGGGAGAGGGGTTCTGCTAAATTCAGTTAGCAGTATTACTTCCTTGGGCCCCTCAGCTGCAGGTGGTGCAGTGGCAGATGGGTTGGTATTACCTCTATCAGGCATCTAGAAAGTGGCAGTTTCCCATTGGGAAAACCACGCTCCTTCCCTGAACATTAAGGTGAAACATCAGTTTTGGATGTTGACTCACACTAAACAACTGCTCTTCTTTTCAAATCAAAGCTGAGCAAATACTTGGTGGTGAATAATGTATTTGATCAATATTTCTTTCCTCCCTCCCATCTCAACGTGAGTCCTGTTATTGCTAGCAAAGTACTCCACTGTCCTGTAATAGAAAGCAAAAAGATGTTAAGTTGTAGAGGTGATACTGAAAATACCAGCAAATGAAACTCTAAGACTAATTTTAGAGTTTTAGGAAGCAAGCACCCTTTATCAAGCCTATGAAACCTGCAAGTGATCTCCATCTATCACGTGAACAGATGATTTTGAGTGCTATCATAAAGCACATGCAAGAGAACTGGGTGATCAGGCCCAGTCAACAAGGGTTCACAAAAGGCAAACTAACCTTGGATGTTGGTTGACAGTTGACTGAACATGAGCCAGCAGTGTGCCCAGGTGGCCAAGAAGGCCAATGGCATCTTGGCTTGGATCAGAAATGGCATGACCAGCAGGTCCAGGGNAAATCACAGAAAGGGTCGTTGGGCACTGGAACAGGCTGCCCAGGGAGGTGGTTGATTTGCCTTCCCTGGAGGTGTTTAAGGCATGGGTGGACGAGGTGCTAAGGGACATGTTTTAGTGGTTTAGGAATGGTTGGACTCAATGATCCAGTGGTTCTCTTCCCACCTGGTTATTCTGTGCTTCTATGATTCTACGTGCAATGAGACGAAGGCTAGTTAAAGAATATACTTCCCACTCACATGCATATGTAAACATTTTCCCAGAAATCTTATACATATTCTGTTACTTTCCAAGGTCTAATTGTAATGTTATGAAACATTGCAATAGTCAAAACCCTCGTTAATTTGGAGCTGGCTCTAGCTGTCTGCTTGACCTTGGCTTAAGTCAGGATATACTGCAAACTGTATCACCTCTGCAAACAGAGGTGATTACAGAAGAAGACACATCTGTTCAGCACTATCATACTTCACACAAGGCATTATCATCTTCAAAGAACTATATCTGGAAAATCTCTTTTTGCTGTCAGAAGCTCATTCTGTCTCACTTTCAAAAAAACCCACAACTTCTTACAAGAAACTTAACCGTACTTTAGCTTAAATCAAAATATTTCTCTTTGAAACATTCCACTGAGCAATGTTTCAAAATATTCCATATATTGTAGCAGAGAGAGATCCCCTGTCTTCTTCCAGAAGTGAGTCACAACATGTTTGTTTGCAGATTACTGTTGATTCAGGTGACTGAACTTGAGTGTTCTTGGTAGCGAAAAGTAGGCTTCTCCACATCCACCTTCCCTCTCTCTTGCTCCCCAGCTGCTGTTTCTAGATGAACCAGGTGCCCTGTGCTTTTTGTCCTTGACGGCTGGGTTTTAATGCTCTACATCACTGCTGCATTCATTGCAAAGGTGACTGTGATGTAGTACAAGGAAACCACACATGCATAGACTTGGTGTGTCAATGTGGTTTTGTAAAGCAAGCTGAAGTCCTTTGGGATTTGGGAGGAAAGGTATCATGGAAATGTAAGATTATAATAATTATCACCATTAAACACACAAACAGAGAAATGGGTACTTTCCCTTATATAATAAAATAACTCTTTTGTATTGTAGTGTTGCAGCGTATCTCACAAAGATCAGTGCACCAACCAGTTTATTAGACAATCACAGGAGCAAGCAGGTAGCAAAAAGGCAGAAGAGGAGAATTTCTTTTGTCTCTTGCTTTGTTGGGAGGAAGGAAAGGTGAAGGGGAAAGGGAAATAAGAAAGACCTATCCTTTTACTGCAATAGGTCTCCATTTATTAAAGAGGAAACCATCTGCAATTTGTGCTGAACAGGTTCCTGTGTCCATATTCATCCTTATGTACAGGGGACCTAAGTGTAGCTGCCTTCTGTGTTTTCCCAGGGCAATAAAAGAGACCAAGTTTTCTCCTAGCTACCCTCATTGACTAGCAAAGCACAGAAAAGTGGGAGCATAGAGGAGAGGAGCATTGGCTTCTCTGGCTGATACTCTCCCAGCCATGCACACAGCAACACAGGAGCTGAGGGAATTGCCAGTTTCAGCAGGTTTTGTGGCAAACCCCTATAAAAACACTTCAGAGCACAAGATCTTAATTGTCTTGGGTCATATTAGGCAAATGCAAAGCTATAAGTAAAAAAATTTAAAAGAAAAAAAAGAAAAAATGCTTCTCTTCTTCCCACTTTCAGATTCCTGAACTTGAACTTTTCTGTTACCTTGTATTGTAAATTACAACTGACAACACCATGTAAACACATGAGGAAAATAAATAAAAAGTAAAAGATCACATTAACCTCAAAACTCACTGGTAAAGCAGAATTTTAATTTTTTTTTTCATGTATATGGATTAACACACCCAGGAAATGTATGTGACTAGGTAGCTGTTGAGTCACATCTGAAGGATTGCTCACCATTAACATGGAAAAAAGCCTGGAAATCGTTCTAGTGGTCTCTCACATAGATAAAAACTACATAACTGGAAGCGGTCCATGGTTGTTCTCAATATATATTCCTTGAGTTTTCCATTTTATATTGTCTCTAACAGTAGCCTAGAAGGGGTTTAGGTTGGGTGAGCTAGTCTCTAGATAAAGGTGGCTTCAGTAATTCTTGTTACACTGAAATAAACTCTAAATATTTCCCATGAAGACAAGAGAATAGGCTTGATGCCCTGGATTACCAAGGTGTATTTTTACCCAAGGCTGCATAAAAGCCAGAGGATTTGGTCTGCACAAAGAGCCAGTATAACCTCAGATATACCTAATTTGTACACATCCTTTCAATATTGTGCAATATTACTATTTATAGCCTTTCCTGCTAAGCTTGTTTAGGTTGTTTCTTCATGAAGTGATTGTCACAATACAAAGCATGCAATTCTGCAGTCACTGTTATCTTCCTCTCAGAGTCCTGTCAGTTTGTAGATCAGGCAGATGAGTAGAAATAAATCCTCAAGGTGACAGTGTGAAGACCAGTAACTCTGCCAGTTTCCTGAATATCACATCTCTCCCTCAACAAAAGTAATTGCCTCATGATGTGTGCAGGACCCAGTAAAATCTCCCTGGCAGAAATATGGAAAGATCTATCTCAAAAATGAATGAAAACCAGGTATGTCTTTCCTTTAATTCAACAGTTTCAATATTTGTGACGCTCAACAGAGAAATGTAAATAAAGAACAGAAAAAGGGTAAAAAGTTTTTGGTTTTTTTTTTTTTAAGAAAGAGAAGGAGTAATAAGTCAGAGTGACAGTGGATACCATTTCTCTGCTTCTGTTGAGGGCAGGACTGTTCTCCAATCTTTTGCTCCTCATCAGCTCGTGGCAAGCTTTGTAGGAGATGATTGCCAAAACTCCTTCCCACTGTTCCTCATGGACACCTGCACGGGAGAGATCTGTTCCTGCCCCTGTTATATACCAACTTATTTACTGTAAAAGCTGTGTAATTGGTGTCCAACTGACATCAGGACCTTAAGTCATGGGTCATCCTATTTTTAAAGCCTTTTTCAGGGTTGTAGCAGGCTACTGATTTGCTATGAGTACTTCTATGCTGTTAAAAAGCCTTACCAGACAAGATGACAGAAGGGCTCAGTCTTTGTATGCTATCTGATGGTATCTGAAATCTGGATAGGTAATTTTGGACTATCAAATTTTATTTGTTCCAGCTTCCACCAAAACAATTTTTAAGAAAATCATGTGGTTTTGCTCAGAAAACATACTTGATGTTAAGAATGAGGTGCTGTTGGAAGTAGAGGTGTCCCAGAAAACTTGATACTAAAACAAAGTAATAAATAGTAAAGGAGGAACCTATTTGGTTCGTTAGAAGATGCCTAGCAGCACCAGAAGGCTTGGAGATTAAATGGTTGAGTTAAAGCAAACACAATCTCACTGAAACTGAAATATTTATCTAAAAACGTATTTGCAGAAATTGCTGTATTTACCTCCAAAAGCAGATGACCTGGAAAAAACTAGCATGCTAGCTTTTTAATTGCTGGGATTATAATTAAAAAATTAAAAAAGTATTAAAGATTACAAAGGATTCNACAGAAAAACCTCTCCTGCTTTTGAAACTGGTTAAGGGACACAAAAGAAGAATAGGCCGTTAATTGCTGAAATGACAAAGGTTAACTGTGGGAAAATCTGAGTGCATTTTTAATAGAACAAGTTTCTGCTTTAAAAAAAGCAAGTTTATTTATATCCCATTGTCTCCTAGGAATGTGTTAATTTCAATGAAATTTGCAATGGAAAAGGTGGCAATGAATCATCTGAACTTTGCAGACTTAATTATGTTGCAACATATCATTATAGTTAGAATTTCATTTCATGACATGAACAATTAAGGTTACTGTTCCATTATATTTACAATTTACTGTTAAAGAGAGGATGACAAAGCAAAAATATTTGAGCAAAGTTAAAATTAAACATATTAAAATTGCCGAGAAAAAAAATCTTAGCTGTCTTACATTGTTTTATTCCTCCCAAACTACATGAAATTGAATTTTTTTTCTGGACAACAAATTAAAAATAAGAAGCAATCTTTCAAACTGTTGGCATCTTCTTTAGGATGGTGCTTTGTTTCACTTCATGATAAAAAAGATGGACCAAGTCAGACTCTAGAATTAACATTCCCTAACCTATTTGTTAAAATCAAAGAATGAAGTTGGGAAGTTGAGTTAGGGCTTTTGCAAAATCCCTTACATTAACATAAATCAAACACTGAAAAGACTCAGAGGAAATTCCCATGCTGAGGCAAGGAAGATGAACATGGGGCAACAGTTTGGTAGGTGAGGCTAATTGTTGCTGTCTAAGCTGTAAGGGGAGGAATAGTCTGTCCTACGCATACATTACTCTTCAGATGCTAAGGGCATGTCTACAGGGCACATTCAAAACGAGTTTACTGATGCAGTGCCCAACATAACTCATTTGTTGTGCTCACAAATGGTGCTGTGTGGAGACACCAGTAATTAAGTGCAGATATTCAGAAAATACACCCAGAGTATAATTTTACAAAGCTTGTAAAAGTCACCTGGGAGTCATTGCTGTGGACAAATGGATGAAGACCTTAGCTCAGCAGCAGCAGCAACAGTCAGTAACCCTACCAGAGCATAAGGATTAGTTATGTATGGCTTCAAGAATAACACACGAGAGACCACAATAAAGCGTGTGCTCTCACCTAGAGGGGTGTTTTCAATTCTTGCTGATCTGTCCCATGGATGTGACAGAAATGGTTGAAACACAGAGACCATTTCAAAGATAAGGATTTAGGGGTCTGGAAGCTGTGGAAAAGACCAGCATCATGCATCTGTATGCTTTCCTCTGCAAGAACCATCCCAAGGTCAATAGGATGATGAATTTTATCTGCTGAATGAGTACTAGAATTGATATTCATGTGAATACAAGCTTTTGTATGTCAAATGGTACAGACAAGGTGCATGAAAGTTTAATAAAGCTCTATTTAATCAAGATAAAACTGTCATATTGAATTTGCTTTTTCACACAGCACGTAAACCAGATTACAGAACTTGTTGCCACCGTGCAGAACTGAATCAGATTCAGCAGAATCAGAATAGAATTAGGAGCAGAGGTAGAGTGCAGGAACATTGAGCAGTAAAGTGATAGTTTTCACCAGTACTCTGAAATCATTAGAAGGCTTTAATTCAGGTATAGTCTTTCTGTAATTGGGGCTGGACAGAAAAATTAAGTCAATTATCTTTAAGATGGAGGTCTGGGTTTTATTATGTAGTACTGAAAGTTTTTTGGACTTCATGGAATTCTGCAAATAGTGGCAAACACATTGTCCATAGAGAATATTATACCCAATGTATAACTGTTACATCAATTTAGGGAATGCCCTGGAGAGAATGAAAGCAGACTTTAAATTATATTATAAAGCTTTGTTATTATTGTCATTTTCTATTTGAGCACAGTAAGCAAAGGTAAGAATAAAGAACTGGTCTGACTGATACAAGCACTGCATAGACAGGGCTTTTTCCTGTCTAAAGGTTCAGTGGGTGAGTTCCTTGTCCTAGATGTAGTTTGCATGGCAGTAGGAAGGGGTCCTAAAGACTTTGGATTTTGCTGAGGATGTTTTCCCTGTAGAAGCATGAGGAAATTGTGTTCCAGTACGGCTGCAGGTGTCATGAGCAGGCAGCAGGCCTTGGAAGCATGGGCCTCTCTGAGTTGGAACAAGAGGTGGTCCCAAATCAGCCCATGCTTGGTAGTTGGAAAGGCTGCCCCCATCCTGTTGGCTCGGGTATGTGCCATGAAACTTCATCCTCTAGATTTTTGCCCCAACTTCTAGACAAGCTTTGAGGTCTCGTGCTTGTGAAGAACATCTTATTGCTTTTCTCTGTAAGTGTGTTTTTAAAAAATCTTTTGCATGACTTGAAATGACCACCAAAACCACAGTGGTTTTCTGCAACTAAACTGAGCAACTTCAAGCCAAGTTGAAAGGATCTGTGGGCAGCTGGGCAATTCAGAGGCATTACATTTAGATTCATCTTTGATAGAATGCCTGGGCAGCTCTATTTTTTTATTCTTGTTTTCTTTTTTTTCAAAAGACACCCCCTTCTGCTTCATGATCTTTTTAGGTAGTTGAAAGTGTTTCCATGCTTGTTTAGGTGAAATCAGCTGGACTGCTAGTAACTATGTATGCCTTGTGCAAATTTAGACTGCTTTCTGGCTTACAGATATCCCAAGACATTGCTTAACTATTTCCAGTTTTCCTTATGGTTTAGAAAAACTCCATAGCCTCTTGGTATGACAAAAACAAAACATAAACGAACAAAACTACAGAATTTCTTCTGTATTGCTGGATACTTTGGGTTTTTTTGCACATATACTACATATCCATGTGATTTAAGGGAAACTACCTGTTTTTAACACAACATGGAATCTATCTGAATATAAATACATTCCATGTGGTACTTTGTGAGAGTATCTGGAAAATATTGTAATAATTACTGTGGATTCACAGCAGAAAACCTCTTAATTCTGTGCTTCTATCTTCCCATTCCTCAGTATCACAAATGAACAGGCCACATCTGCAGCATTATGTAGGGCTTTGATATACAGTATGGTATCATATACATATTCAAAACGGTAATAACACTAAAGAATGAAATGGTTTAGTCCTGAAAATATTCATGTTAGGATGTAGATACAGCCTCTTGCTCCTGAGCCAGCATATACATCTGGATCAATGACCAGAACTGTCAGGAGTCTGCTGGAAGGAATCCTTTACCAGGATCTGCCATGCTGCAGTTTTGTGCAGAGAAGCTGAACAGTGGGATAGGAGAAATCAAAATACATATTCCATAGATCACCAGCAAAATTTTACTGTGCTTAGTTTCCGTAATACTTTTCCTCTATTGTCATCTTCTATTACAACCAAATTTTTATCTAGCAGAATGACAAGGAAAATCTTTTGCCAGAGCCCAGGTCTTTTCTATTTTGCCACTGCCTTTGGAATCATTTCTTTATTCTTAGCCTGACCTTAATATCCATTTTCCTTAGTATTCCATTCAGCTGTAAAATCTTGAACTTCAGGCCTTTCCCATCCCCCAGATACCCAGTGCAAGGGACATTTGTACAAGGAAGCTGGAGACTGAAAGCCTCTTGTAAATCAAAATCGTAACTACATAAACAGATCTGAATGCATTCAATGTAACATGTGCCTCATTTACACAAAACACCATTAGCCCAATCTTGTTTGCTCAGAATACAGCAGAGGCAACCTAGCTTGCATGTCTGAGTAGGGTGCTTTAGATAATACCATGTATCTTTAGACATGCAAGAATTATTTCTATAATATATAAGGCAAAATGTGTTGCATTTAATCCTTCACCAGTGGGTTCAAGGAGCATAAGGATTGGATTTTTTTTCCTATTTTTACATTGCTACCTGCATTAATATGAGGCCAGTATTTAAATGAAAATGAAGTGCTAATTTCAGCATACAAGCTAGGGAAGACAAACAATAAATAAAACAGAAAAGAAACCATCTTACGAGCCAAAGAAATAATCTGCATTGCAGAAGCTCTTGCTGCCTCTCTGTGCTCCATGTGAGCCCTGCTGGGAGCCACTGATGAGGAGCAGCCTGCTGCACCTCATGGTATGGGTCATTGGCAGAGGAGAGTAAGGAGGGCCAGCCTGAGTTGCTACACGGAGACCAACACACCCAGTGGAAGGGTATGTGGCAAAGACAACAGCCAGCAGAGCTGGGCACAGGCCATGAGCTGAGCATTGCAAGTCCTTTGCAAAAGGGTCTTCACCCAGCAAGTGGTGTGGGTCCCAGAATATCTACACAGGTCAGGAACTGAGCAAAATGAGGAAAAAAAGCAACCAGTCATGGAAGAATTCTAGAGAAGTTGCTGGTCCTTTACTGGCTCTGCTCTTCCACTCTGCTGGTCTTCAACCTTCCTCCTGGGCAGGTTTCTGCTGCAATGCATCCCATGAGCGAGAGGTGGATGAAGAAAGCACTTGGGACCCCTGTCTGTAAAGAAGTTGAATATGAGTAAATGAGATACAGTTGCAGGACTGAAAAGTTTCTTACATGTGTATTTGGGCCTCAGCAACACCACCACCTGTTTTTGTCCAGGATAATTTGTTTTCTCCACAGCTCCAAGTCAGGTCTGACTGGCTTCTGCTGACACAGAGATGGCTTCCCTGACTCCAGAGCAACCACTGGGGAACAAAATAAGGAACCAGCCTGTTCAAGTGTTACCAACTGTACCTGCATAACATTTTGAAATAAAAGAAATATCCCTTATATGAGAGGAAGTGCAGTTGTACTAGTGATGTAGAGAAACCCACATCTGACCAGGGCTTGCAGACAACAGATCTGAATATTTCATTCTTGCTATCACAGACAAGTAAACCACTAACAAATTTATTGTGTTTTAGCTAACAACTAAAAGAAACTTTGCAGAGGGGATGTTTTGACTTACAAGCCACTTACCCCTGTGCTCTGTGGCACTGAGGGCTCTGCTGAGGCAACTCTGGTGTCTCAAAGGA
This sequence comes from Piaya cayana, assembly GCA_013389865.1. Lineage (NCBI taxonomy): Eukaryota > Metazoa > Chordata > Aves > Cuculiformes > Coccyzidae > Piaya > Piaya cayana. The sequence continues at coordinate 59,647 of WAAB01005817.1, read as the reverse complement.
TGCTCTGTGCTTGCAGGACAGTTTGCATTCCTTCGGGAGGTGGTGGCTTTGGGGGCCAGGGACAGAGTGTGGTCACTTTGGGGGTGCCAGGCTGCCCTCTGCCCACCATGGCTGCCCATGTCCAGTTGCTGCCCTCAACTGAAGGTGGAATTAATAACAAGGAAAAGAGACAGAAATAGTGTTCTGAGGGGTCTAGGTGTTCGAATGTCACTGTGGGTACATGGCCCAGGGTACTAAGTATTTCTTTCCATCACTGTGTTTACTGCTGTCTGCACACTGACTTGTTTCCTGACACATGAGCCATGGCCTGAAAAGAATTCAGGCTCCAGCAAATTTTGCATCGCGCTTCAACGTGGCCTCTGGGATTGGATAAGGACAAATCTATTACACTGTTGCCATGGTGACCCTGGCACAGCCGTGATAAGAAGTGCTGATGCCAGCGACCTGGTGTGGGGCACTGGCAGCTTTGCTGGATATGGGGACACCCCAAGGGGCACAACGCCTTCACACCCCCACTCACCCATGCCTGGCAAGGGCACACATTAGACTTGGCCACACCAGGCAGCCAGAGCAGCAGAAGGCACTGAGTCCACTCCCAGGACACAGCAAGATTAGTCCTTAATTTATCTTGAGGGGAATCAGGCTACTGTGGTAAAAGTGAGAAAGGTGTTCCTTTGCTTCAGTTTTTACAGGCAAAATGTATCTCAGCGTCTGGGTATTTAGGAATCAATGGTGAACCTGTGAAGACAGCTTGTGCTTACAAAGGGCAGCAATCGCAGTGATGGTTTTTAATCATTAAAATTATTTTATAACAAAGAAATAAAGGAAGCCGATCTTTCTTTTCTTCTCCTCTATCTTATGAGCAATCTCAGTTTTGCAGATATTTATTCTTCTTGCTCAGATGGACATTAGTTTCTATCATAGACATGGATGTTTAGTTTTGGTAAATTCTATTTTAATCTTTTTTGTCTTCATCTTTTTGCTATCTGAATGGTCAGTGATGGAAGTTCAGATTTCCCTTTTTTAGCTCAAGCATCACTGATACTGTTCATTGCAAGCTGCAATCACAACAGCAGTTTGATTCAAAACATCTCAGTTTCAGCATACAGCAACTAAGTCCAGGACTGAAAAGCACTAATAATGAGAGACAAAAACCTGCCTCTGACACTTGAGTAGATTATTATTATTAGAGAGAGCCAAAAGCTTTTGCTTTCTTTTCTGATGGTTTGCAGACCTCATAAGGCCTTGCTCAGATTTCTGCATAGTTAATTTGTCAGTTTATAAATTACCACATTACGTTAATGCTGAATGCTTCAAAACACAAATATATGCACAGAGGGCTTGAATATTTGAAGTGTTTTAGTACTGTAGGGAAATAATTTTGTTGTCAAGCTGTGGCAGATATAGAAGTGCTAGGGGATACATGACCATTTCATCAGGACGGTGTCGATGACGGCCTATGAACATCCAAGGGGGAAAATCATCTTTTATCACTATTGTGTACCGTGCAGGTCCAGATGGAGGATAAAACATGCATGAGTTGCCCGCAGCTCTGAAAATAATTATACTCATTTGCCAGAAATGTAGAAAGTGCATCCAACCAAGTTACCACCCATCATAGTGACACTCGGCTTGCATACTGATGAAGCTTAAAGCCAGAGACAATGGTGTTGATATTAATAGCAGAGGGGGCTGGGAATCACCAGTGCTATAGGATTAATAGCACCATCATTTTATATTATGCAGCATTTCACTTATGCTACATATCAAAAGACTCCTGCTGCTGATGGTCACCTAGCTGTTTACAAGGTTGGTTTGGTTTAAGACTCCAAACATTGTGACAAATTCTGAAGAGTGGGGAATAAATACTATTATGTCCAATCTCTGCGAAGGGCTTCTCAGCAATTATGTGCAACACACTATGAATGTATACGCAGGTACATTTGTGCGCATGTGTATGGAAGGGGAGTCACACATTACACATACTTGCAATCTCTCTCTTTGTTTCCAGCAGACTGCACTGGAATATGAGTGAAAGATAATATGCACATGCTAAGCTGTGGTGCTGCTGCAGAGTAATAGATGAATGGGGTTTTAAAGTGTGGAATGAGAATGAATACAAGTAGGACCCAAGAGAATAATTCTTTATATCACAATCAGCAGTGCTTATAGGTAGTTGGTTTAATAGTAGGAATCAGCAATAAAGAATACAGACTTTGTTATTTAATCCTTATCATCTGAAAAAGAAAATTATTTTGGAATACTCCTACCACAATTATTTTATAGTTGAACTATTTGGGGGCATAATTCTGTTTCAAATGATGGTAAGGTAAAATAACCGGTCAATACTATCGTGAAGTGAGATTATTTCTGTTATTTCTTTAAATTATTAATTCAGGTTTTAGATACATATACTGACACTATGATGTATGTATCACATTCATATATGCAATTTTGGCTATTCCAGTACTCACTGCATTCTTTAAAATATTTGTGATAAAGTACTGTCTCAATATGCTTTGACTTATGTTCTTGTTATTACATTTCTAGTTAAAGTATGCCTTTGAAAATAAAATAAATTAAACCCTGAAGTCATTATTTTATTTATTGATTTATATAGGACCCTTTCCTATTCTAGTTTCTTAGTAGAGTTGCAAGTATACTGGCAAATATTATGAAAAGAATGTAAACTTAAGACATAGTCAAGCATAGGCAGAAGAACATTTTACTTATCTAAAAGACCACTATGCCATAGTATACCACAAGCTACAAGATATATCTAATAAAAACAGATAAAGTAGCTATGGTTTGCAAAAACATGGTTTAAGCTTCCAATTTTATTTTCGTTTCAGCAACACTAGTATGTAACCACCGTAATGACATAAGGCCCTGAGATGACCTCTGATGTAATTCCATAGATCTTTTATGTGACAGCAGCGATGAATCAGGCCTGTGTGTTTTATCATTTGATAGAATCTCAACAGTTTGTTACTTTATGCTTTCAAAGCTTTAAAAAGTATCTTCAGAAGAAAAATGGATCATGGAGTAATGAAAGTGTGCTTGCTCAACCTTGTAGTGGATTGATCTGGATCTAAGTATATCAATAGGCAAAATTAACTTTTTCTCTTGTTTAAACAAAAAGGAGAAGAGCAACTGTGGACTTCACAGTCTCACTGCTCATGGGCCCATTTCCTTTTCCTGTTGACACTTTCACTTAGCCATAATGCAGTTTTTATAAAGTCTAGCTGTCATCAGTGGCTGCAGGACACTGTACAAGAATGTTGCCACTAGTGTACACTGTCTTATTAGCATGCACTGTATGCTGGTATAGGAAGACTCGTGGCATTCAGCTGGATAATGAATCAGAAGAAATATCTTGCAGTTATTTGGCCAGCAAAAAGCAAATACAGTGATTTGCTTTTGAAGGAAAAGTCTAAGAACTCAGAGCAGACCTGTGGGGTAAATTCCAGGGCCAAAACGATTTCAAACATACTTGGTTGAACTAAGAATAGCATAAAGCAATACAAACTTCATTATGAACAGACATTTCTACCAGAAAAGACAAACAAGAACACAAGATTAATTTTCACACCTAATTTGACAACGTAATACAGCATCTAAATAGAAAAATACACAGACTCTGCAATAAAAAAATAAGTTTAAGTTACCTCAAACAAGAAACATGATTTTACACAGCATTTCTATAGCCATAATAAGGGAGGTACTCAGATGAGTAACTAAGCATAAGGATAGGCAGGGGTAATTGAAACCAGATATCACAAGGGGACTTTCTAGAGCTTAGGGGATGTGCAAGTCTCATCCCTGGAGCTTTCCTTCTTGCCTCAGGAGCCTGGCTGTCAGTGGACCCTGCCAGTTGTTAGCTTTTTCCTAACCTCCTTTACTTGAGAAAAGTTGTTGTGGAGCTGGAGAAAGGGCAGGCTCAGCTACCATCTGACTGGCTGGGATATTTCCCTGTGGGAAGCTGTACCTCCAAGGAGCTCTGAAATGCACCAGCGGGACCAGCTGCTACATCATACACTGGGCCCACTGAAGCAGAAGTCTGTAGATGATTCTTGCCAGCTGCTGAACAATACCTGCCACTACCTATAAAACAAACATCACAAAAAATTCCTGAGTGTCAGAAGGGAGCAGTCCAAAACAACATCATGAATTTGCTAATGTGGTGAGGACATGGTTTCATAGGACCTTCCCCTGTCTGTGCAAGCTGGTAGCACAAACAAGGGAGCAGGTCATCAGAAACAAGCTTTAGTTCTGGCAATCAGTGAATCTCAGACTCTTGATGTTCTTAATATTTTTCAGATAACTCACACAGAAAGGTCTGGCTATGAAACTGTCATACATAAATTCAAGGAATCTTGTGCTCTATACAAATGTATTTGCTTTCAGAAGATTCTTCAGCATTTTAAAAAAATATTTTTAAGTAAAGACAAGAGGAAGAAAGGGAGAAAGTAGAACTCTTCTGAATGAATGTACCCTGAGGGGGCAATCTTGCTGTTGCTCGTGAAGGTTTAACCACATCCCTGATTAGGGGTGATGTCGTTGTGCCAGACACTATGAAGAACAACCAGATGACCCAGAAATAACTTTTGACAAGACAGTCAGGATTTTCCACACAAATCTAGTTGGCTGCCTGAAGCTGAAGGAAAGCAGATAGTGCTGTATCCTCGGAGTGCTGGGGCATTCAAAACGGCATGAAAGTAGACAAGCGGCAGAAAGAGTCACCAGGATCAAAGCTAGAATCAATAAAAAATAGCACCAACCTGAATGCACTAGGGCAAAGTACACAAGTCAAGGTATTGCCCAGCATTTTTAAAAATGAGGTATTCCCAGCTTCAAAATTTTCCGAGCATTTGCATAGTGCTCATCTTAGAAAGAATAAAACCAGCACAGGCAGCTCATAGAAAATGCTCTGTAAAGCATTCTCCACTCTCATGACTCAAAATGAGTAACCATTAACTTTTACTAGACATGCAGAAATTTTGACTGGGCAGAGACATTCAATCCAGCTTTCTGCTTAAAGGAGGACTCTCATCAGCACCAGATCAGGTGTGTCATGTCTTTGCCTACACTAGTCTTGAAAATCTGCTAGTACGGAGAGTCACTGGTATCTTCAGTAGCTTGTCCCAGGGCTGCGCTGCCTGCCAAGTAAAGCTGATATCAGACAATAATTTAGTAATAACAAAATGAGAACATGTGCCCACAGTGCTAGAAACCGACAGAAAAAAGGTGACTAAAAAACCTTGAAACTTGTAGATGTGTCTTTTTTTTTCTAAAGAAGGATTTTTTGGTCAAGGATATCAAAGAAACATGAAGATAAACCTTAAGAAGTGTTTTGCAACACTGAGATAATTATTGAGGTCTCATTCTTAGCTAAAGTGTGTCATATTCACAGGTGCTTTCTACTGGTGGTGTGCTCACACACACCAGGAGGGGAAGGGAGTGGAGGAAAGGGGAGTTACAACTATGCAGTGGCCAGCATCTCTAGTTATTTCAGTTAATAAAAGTGTTATAAGAATTTTAAAAGTTTTATGTGAATGCTTGTTAACTATTGTTGATTATGTATTTCATCAAGTATGGGGACTTGATTCTCAAAAGGCTCCAATAGTATCTGATTAAGACAGAGGAAGGAAGCATTTGCAGAAAACAGATTCAATGAACTAGGGTTGAGGCAGTGAGTGTGGACAAGCTTTGTCAGGCTTTTGATCCTGAGCAGTTAATGAATTATCCAGCCATCTACATACTGCATAGATAATAGCTGAGTTTCCTGGCAGTTCTGATACTTCTGACTAAGGGATGACATGGCTATTATGTCCCTGGAGTTTACAATCAGGAACAAGGACTGGTGCCAGTCAGTGTAGCTCAAGGGCCCTGATAACACCAAGCCCCACATCTCTATCCAAAGGCATACTCTACCTCTGGTTCTCACAACTAATCAAAAAGATCATGTTTTTGTACTGACCCATTTTGTCCTGTTCAGAAATAGCAGTGACAACATGGGAATGCAAAACCTAAATATAATTTATTTGGAGAAACAAACAAACATAAAACACTTAACCAACTATCTCATATAGAAAAATCACAAGAGAATACATACATCATTGAAGAGCACAGTGTTGCTTTTGGAAGGGTAAAATATTGCAATCTCCTAATCTAAAGGAAATATAAATGAGTTATAACATAATCTAAAATTATTATCAGATGAGGTAAAATAGATACCAGTGTCACAATACCAGTATCTTTAGGAATGATGAGAAAAGGGTTGAAAGTTGAGGCTGACTATAAATGAAGGAGTTGTCTTTAGGTGGGATTGCGGAAGTGGAGTTCTTTTTGTCTTTCCCGCTCAGTAACAGTGGAGTGGGATGTCTGTTGTAGTAATGGGGATATTAAGTATAAGTATATTTCAGTTTTTATTATTCCATTTTGAGTAAATAAATCACTACACTACTGAAAAGCCCAAACCTCCGGACTACCATTTTTTAGACATAAAGTTTTTCGATATGCATGTAGTGAATGAAAAACGAAAGAAATCAGAAAAATCTTAAGACACACTACAATGTAAACAATATAAACTATGTCAAGATCTTAGTCCAGGTTATGCACACACTTCTGTGCAAGCAGATGAACCGATCACCTGAAAAATATTCACTCAAATATGGTACACAGTGAGAGAATGAGACCCAAATTTTAAATCATTGCTTCCCAGCCCATGTGAGCCCAATTTACTTCAAGGAGTCTCCAAACGAGTCTGCACACATGCAAAAAAAATCATTCCCACCTGTGCAAACCTCGTTCGTCTCAACAACTTGATCATCCGTTTCAAGCATTTACAAACACTTTTCAAACATTATTCAACTGTCCATAGCCACCAGACATTCAGCAGCCAGACAATAGGAATTGATAGGAATGGTTGGACTCGATGACCCGATGGGTCTTTTCCAACCTGGTGATTCTATGATTCTATGAAACGGAGCCCCATCTGAAAGCTCAAAGAGCATGAGGAGAAGGTTATGCCAACCCCACCACCAGTCTCATCAGCGTCCCCATGGGTATGCCAGGGAAGCCATAGCTTCCAGTGACCCTGGTATGGCCAAACACCTGGGGAATGATATCAAAAGATGCAAATCAATATTGCTGCCAGGCATCAATATAACTTGCAGTGATTCTTTCCCTGGATGAGATGTAGGTAATTGTGGTTCTTTCTACATCAACAGATTAGCCCACACTCAGATGATGAAAAGTATCTTAGCGAACCTTCTGTCCACACCTCTGTTCACATCTTTAAGCTCCTGGTTTAATTTCATGGCTCTGTCACTCTAAGTGCAAAGAGCAAGCAATCAAGAGCAGGCACTCTGGCAGTCCATATTGTAACAGAAGGGTGTGAGAGGTAGCCAGAATTCAAGTCTTCCAGAGAAATATCTCTTAACTATGCAAAGCTCATGTGAACACCTAGTCCAGTAGACAGATCATTCACTTGCTCCACCCGTTCCCCTTCATGTTGCTACTTTGCCCAGCCTTAAAGGTGAATCAGCCTTCCAGAAGTACTCTTTGTTCTGCCTACCTCTACTTTCACATCTACCGGAAAATGTTTTTTCTCAGCTATCTCTTTAAAGCACAACATAAAAATGCGAAAGGATACATCAAAACTTCGTCAGGAAACAGCAGATCTTGTGTGGTCCTGGTACACTGGCATGTAGGAAACCTTTCTTCCAGAGGAGGTCTCTGAGGTATATATGACTTCCAGTATCTCTAGCTGTAATAGGAGAAACATAAGATGAGGGGTCACGTGGAAGGATTCCTTCATGTTGATTTAGTCCAACAGTCTTCTAAATAATCAATTGCATGAAGCAGCTGATTGAGTAACAGTTGGAAATACACTTCCTTTTGTCTGAATGGAAACTGTTGATTAGGCTTTCGTATAGCACTGCACATGTCAACAACCTATAACATTGCTATAGGTATTAGCAAAATCTCTTGCCATGTGTTTTGGCTTATCATAGAAAGAGTCATATGGTCTGGACACCAGATTAGCATATTTTTTAAAAAATAATAATAAAAAAAAGATGGGCAGGAACTATTCAGCCTATCCAGATGGACATACCTAGCATCAATGCTGTGAAACAAAAACCTAACAGACACCCTAGTGATTAGGTATTTCTGACAAAAATATCTTCAAAAAACAAAGGATCACTAGGCCTTGAAAGATCTGCTATTGTAACTCTACTATCCCCCCAAATTCTTCTCCTTTCTATGGTCAGCAGTCTATATAAAATTTTAGGAAGAGAAAAAACCCAAATGTAATAGAGTTACTTATTCCTGAGCAGACACTAAAGAGAGACGTGTGGAACTGAAAAATCTCTGTGAAATAGTGTGTTATGGAAAACCACACAAAACTGCAGTTTGTTTTTTTCCTAGGTTCTCAGCAGAAACAAGTAGAAGTGAAGTAAAGCTTCTAGTAATTGCCTTGCATAAAAGAAAGTAGCAAGGCAGCATAAAGTTGTAAGGGGATGGGGTTGCAGGAATGACTGATATTCACATCACCAGTAAATCACAGGTGTGATTATAGTATGCTAACTTGTTGTGACCATGTTAAAAGGATTATTCCACTGTTGTTTTACTCCATTCTTTGTTTATGAGGTCAGGCTATTTGTAGCCTTTTGTTTTACATCTAACTAGAGAAATATGAATGAGTAATTTTAAATTGGTTAACTCTGCCCAGCACTGTCCTCTCAGGTTGCTAAGCTCAAGGGTTTTTATAGCATTTCCTTCCTTCCTTCCTTCCTTCCTTCCTTCCTTCCTTCCTTCCTTCCTTCCTTCCTTCCTTCCTTCCTTCCTTCCTCTCTTTCATATTTCTTTTTTATTTGATCACCCCACTTGTTTTTTCTGAGTACTGCCTCCCTGTAGTGACTGATCCCCATTGCAGTAAATTTTTCCCAGTCAAAACGAAACCTGGAAAAAATATAATTAAAAAAATAATAGCAACAGCAACAATGATGATGATAACTCTAGTAATGCCCTAAACTTTGAAACCAGAGACAAGTATATAATTCTGACACAAAATGATACAAATACATTTAAAGTGGCTAAAAAGTTTGTATAGAGCTGGATGATACAAACAGTACTCAAGAATTCAAGTGGGTTTTAAATTACAAATAATGTTCAGAGGACCATTGATGACTAGAGAACAATAACTGCAGTGAAATCTTTAGGCTGCCATTTTTTACTTACGTTCATTAGTACACCAGAGCAACTAAACCAGTTTTAAGGAAGGAGAAGCCTGTCAAGGTGTCCATATTTACATTTGCAGATGCAGTATATATGGTTGGATTGAATTAATTTTCTCTGAACAGTATGTATAGATACACACTTCCTACATTCATTTGTGGAAATGTCTTTTATTTGTTGAAGTTAATTATAGAAGTCTAACACTTTCTTCATTTTTACCTCCAATGCAAATGATCATGTAATCTCCAACTGCATGGAGCAATTTTCTTCATATACTAGATATGATTCATTTTCCTGTAGTAGAATTAGGACATGTGATTATCTGACCTTAGGTAAAAGCAATGTCTCCTGGTGCTATTTCAAAGGAGTTTTTTATGACGTGGTATCCTTAATAAACAGGATTTCAGAAATGCATGCTGCAAAAAATGTTAGATAAATATAAGCTCTAGAGGTTGCAGCCAAAACAATGGCACCCCATAAATGCCCAGCATCTTCATATGAGATCACACAGACATTACAACAAACACTTGCAAGAAAAGATGGATACAACTGCTTCTGAAAGATTATTCCATATGGTTTGAAAGCACTTCCATAGAGCTCCATCCAGCTTCAGCCGAAGAGAATGGCTTCAACAATCTCAAGGGGTACCAGATAGAGACTATAACAATATATATATGTATATATTCAATCAGTATTCTGTATTTGTCTAAGAATTTCTCGAAAACCAGACAGACGTCACCTAATTTTCTGCAAGTTAGACATCCAAGCTCAAAGCACAAATGTGTGCATGCTCACAGCATATATTAATTTTCCTACATTTTGGTTGTCAATCAACTGCTTGTATATGAAGGTGACAGAGCGTACATCTACCATTCAAGAGTGAAAACCAAACATAATTTTTAACACATGTTTCTAGCTGTCAGATCTTTCGCTTACAGACATGGCAGACAAATACTGAAGCCATAAAAAATAATTCACAATTGAATGATTTTAAAATATACCCTCTGTAGTAGTGAATTCAGAGTAACTAACTGCCTCTTTTAGTTAGAAGTTACATTGATGGAAGGAATGTTACTTCAGAGGGTCTCGAAGAACAGTAGAGTTAAAATAAGTCAAAGAATATATTTTAATCTTAAAATATTAAGTTCATAGAACAACCAGGTTGGAAGAGACCCCCCTGATCATCAAGTCCAACCATTCCCACTAATCTCTAAACCATGCCCCTCAGGACCTCATCCACCCATGCCTTAAACACCTCCAGGGA
>WAAB01005817.1:0-42924 GCA_013389865.1 Piaya cayana | reverse complement strand
ATCACCCGGTTCTCTTGCAAGTGCCTCATGATAGCACTCAAGATCACCTGCTCCATGACTTTCCCTGGCACTGAGGTCAGACTGACAGGCCTGTAGTTCCCTGGATCCTCCCTGTGCCCCTTCTTGTAGATGGGCACAACATCAGCCAGCCTCCAGTCCAGAGGAACTTCCCCAGTCCTCCAGGACTGCTGGAAGATGATGGAAAGGAGAAAGTCTGTTAGTGATAGCTTTCAGTTGTAACTCCTGAACTAGAAAACAAACCAACATAGAAAGGGTTTTTTGCCTGTGTGGAGCTTTTAGGAGAGGAGAAAAGAGGGGAAGCGTGGCCAACAGGCAACCTAAGCAGGGCTTGTGCTTCTTGGAGGACTTAGTAACCTGCAGGAGACAGGAAGCAGGTGTGGCATCTCCTTGCTGTGTCCACCTGACCTCCAACAACTCCCCAGCTCTAGATCTGAGCCTAGACTGACTGTCCCTATGCATTACCTTTGAGGAACATTAATTATTAGCAACATGGGTAAAAACAGACTCTCTTTTTTTGCTTATAGTGCTTATTTTCTCAGTTGGATTATAACCTACCAGCTGCTGTACTGCTGTCTAAATTGAAATGACAGAAGAGTAAAGAGAGAAACTAATCACAGTGGTATAAAAGGAGTTTCCTGTAAATTTAGGATAAAATGTTAACCGAGCCTGTCAAAAAAGTTTATATAGAAAAGAGGCGTCACTTCGAGATCAGTTTATGGCCTTATTTACACCACCAACATCCCTTCCCTTCTTTTGGCTTTCTGGGATTTGTACTGTTTCCAGGACAGTGAATTCTTCTGCACATGTGCTGAGCAACTGGTCACAAGGTCCTTTGATGGCAAAAAAGGCCTGCTGCTGGCCCTGTGGCTCACAGATGGACCACACAGGGAGCCACACTATTTTGTAGGCACATCAGATTTCACCCCTCCATGCTGGCTGTTTGTGGCTGTCTGGACCAATGGCTTTGACAGATCCATCACTTCAAAAAGTGCTTAAAAACCATGTGCTCCACTTTTTGTGTGGTTGGTTCTGGATGTTGGCCAACAACATAGATATCTTTACACCAGAGCCTGCAAGTTAAGAAACACATGGCTGTTTTCAAAATTGACTGATCTAGCCACCCACATGTCAGGAGACCCACTTGTGATGTGCTTTTCTACCTCGTTTTCCTTACCACCAACCCTACTTGTCTGCAGCGTCCTTTCCACAAGATCAGCCAGACTCCCCTGATTGCACCTGCTGTTACCCTCCTTTGTGCAGTCGCTCACCCAGGATTTCTTTCAAACCACCTTATACAGTTTTGCTTGACATGGTGACACTAATATCACCAGAGATAGATTTCCACTGCAAAATTCTGACATCCAATTGAGTTTAAAATTTCTTCTTTCTCTGCTGCTGTCTCAGTGACTGGGCAAGTTGTGACTGAAGCAATCATTGACAGGATTCGGCAAGTGCAGCTTTTAAGTAAATGTTGAGGACACTGATGCCCAGAATAACTATATAAAATAGTACTTATAAAATAGTTTGAAAAGGAATCAAATGATTCATATCTATCTTTTATACGAAGAAATAAAAACTGTCCATTTTTGCAGATTTTTTTCCATCTTACAGAGAGGGAGCATGGAGATCTTTGCATGCCATATTCTGACATCAGTTAGGGATATCAGCTGTCTTCAGTTGAGGATATGTGGGTATAACTGAGGGCATTATTTAGGCCTGCATCTCAAATCTCACTGGAAAATGTATTAATTTTAAAATAAAACAAGGCTCTGGGAATTTTTCAGGATAATATTAATAAATTTCAAAAGTTACATTAGTCTGATGAAAGAAAGGCCATATAATAATCATCTGCCAGGTGGTGACTCATGAATTTCAAGTAGATTTAGAGACACAGTTTCAGTCTCGGGCTTCTTTGGTTTACTGAGCAAAAAGAGAGACTCTGGCGGTCTCCAAAAACCCTCACACATGTTGGATCAGATGTTCTCCACCAGTTTCCCACTCCTGTCCTCACCTTCCAATGGAAAATCACACCACCTCTCTCTGGTGGGTACTCCAGCACTGGGTCAGCATAGCAAAACACTACTTCTTCTAGGCGAGTCCATAGTCTTCTATGGACTACATTGTGCTGTGTTGCCACAGAAGCAGTCAGTCGTGGGGAGAGAGGTCTACAAGCTCTTCTGTGTCTGCTTAGCTGCCCAGAACACAACTTTAATTCAGCTAGGGACTGAATCCTGCAAGAATTTCCTACAAAGTGGCACCCTGAGAATAGCACTGATGGCTGCCACACTTGTCACATCCCACTGGCTCCTAGATGCAGTTTTCTTAGCATACAGATAAAACCTTGTTTCCCCTCACTGCTGGTCTTGAAGACTCATGAATTTGACAGCCAGTCTGGTAATGACATGTGAAAGTGGAAACTGAAGAGTTTTCACAGAAATGCTCTTTTATATTTTACTTTTCTTCTTTGTTCAGAGACATAGCCAAACACAGGAGTTTACTGAGAAGCTGACTGCACACTGAGAGTCACCAGAACCAGGACTTTATAGATGCATGAACAAAAACGGACAGAGCTGTGGCCAATGCTTCTTGAAACAAATAGCCAAGTCACTTCTGTGCCAGGACTAGAACTGGTAGGAGAATGGGACACCTGGCATGGGGAGCTAAGTTGACCTGATGCTGTTAGTAGGATATAAGAAATGAAGAATGATATAAGAAAAGCACAGGGTCTGCTCATTATAGGGAAAGGAGTCCAGCCACTGTATGGGACCTTAGCATTACAGAATCATACAAAATGTTTGGTTTAGAAGTGACTTTTAATGGTCATCTAGTCCACACCACTGCTATGAGCAGAGACATCTTCAATTAGACAAGGTTATTCAGAGCCTCATCCAACATGACTGCTGTTTCCATTTCTGGGGCATCTACCACTTCTCTGGGAAACTTGTTTCAGTGTTTCACCACGCTTTTAATAAAAAATGTCTTCCTTATAGCCAATCTGAATCTACTCTCTTTTAGTTTAAAACCCTTGTCCTGTCTCTTGGCAACTACATCCTCTCAGAACTCTGGGATACATCTCACCAGGTCCTGTAGACTTACATATGTTCATGTTCCTACAGTGATCACAAACCTTCTTCGCTTACCCTTGTCTCCCTGCAGTTCTAATCTTGTGGTCCATACACCTTGGAGGTGAGGGAAGACATTGCCAATGAAGGCATTGGCATAAAACTTGAGTACCTCAGCCTTCTCCTTATCGTAGAATCATAGAATCATAGAATCATAGAATAGTTTGGGTTGGAAGGGACCTTAAAGATCATCTAGTTCCAACCCTCCTGCCATGGGCAGGGACACGTCCCACTAGATAAGATACCCAAGGCCCCATCCAACCTGTCCTTAAACACCTCCAGGGACAGGACATCCACAACTTCCCTTGGCAACCTGCGCTGGTGTCTCACCACTCCCATGGTGAAGAAGTTCTCCATGACAAATAGAAATTCTCTGACAAATTATCCTTTGTCACCAGTTTACCTGTCATATTCATCACAGGGATACACTTCCTTTGACCTGCATTTTCTTGCTGGCATACCTGTAGAAGTCCTTATTACTGCATCACTTGCCAAGTTCAGCTCCAGACCCAACTTGGCCTTCCTGATTCCACCCCTACACAACCAGGCAATGTCCCTATACTCTACTCAGAATACCCTTCCCTGTTACCACAGCCTGTACATTTTTCTCTTGCCCTTTAATGTGACCAGGAGATCTTGGCTGAGCCATGATGGACTCTTGCNAGACTTACATATGTTCATGTTCCTACAGTGATCACAAACCTTCTTCGCTTACCCTTGTCTCCCTGCAGTTCTAATCTTGTGGTCCATACACCTTGGAGGTGAGGGAAGACATTGCCAATGAAGGCATTGGCATAAAACTTGAGTACCTCAGCCTTCTCCTTATCGTAGAATCATAGAATCATAGAATCATAGAATAGTTTGGGTTGGAAGGGACCTTAAAGATCATCTAGTTCCAACCCTCCTGCCATGGGCAGGGACACGTCCCACTAGATAAGATACCCAAGGCCCCATCCAACCTGTCCTTAAACACCTCCAGGGACAGGACATCCACAACTTCCCTTGGCAACCTGCGCTGGTGTCTCACCACTCCCATGGTGAAGAAGTTCTCCATGACAAATAGAAATTCTCTGACAAATTATCCTTTGTCACCAGTTTACCTGTCATATTCATCACAGGGATACACTTCCTTTGACCTGCATTTTCTTGCTGGCATACCTGTAGAAGTCCTTATTACTGCATCACTTGCCAAGTTCAGCTCCAGACCCAACTTGGCCTTCCTGATTCCACCCCTACACAACCAGGCAATGTCCCTATACTCTACTCAGAATACCCTTCCCTGTTACCACAGCCTGTACATTTTTCTCTTGCCCTTTAATGTGACCAGGAGATCTTGGCTGAGCCATGATGGACTCTTGCCATCCTTTCCTGATTTCTTCAACCCAGGAATTGAGAGCTCTTGCACTCCATGGAAAGTGTCCTTAAAGATCTGACTGCTCTATTCTGCTCCCTTTTCCCCAAGGGCCATTTCCCAGAGGATCCTATTGATTAATTCATTGCACAGCTGAAAGCTTGCTTTCCTAAACTTTAGAGTCTTGATTTTACTCTTCACTTGATCCATATCCTTCAGGACTATGAAAGTGGTATAATCACTGCAGCCTGGCCTGCCTCCAATCTTGGTATAATTGATTAGCTAACTTGCATTGGTGACCATTAGGTCCAGAAACCCAACCCCTTGGTGGGACTGTCTATTACCTCGCATAAAAAGTTATCCTCAATGCATTCCATGAGTCTCCTGGATTGCCTACAGGATGCCATACTACTTTTCCAGCAGATATCAGCGTGGTTGAAGTCCCTCGGCAGGATGAGATCCTCTGAGTGCTATGCCCCCTGTGGCTGGAGTAAGAAGTCTTCATCACTAAGCTTTCCTTGATAAGGCAACCTGTTTCTTCAGTCTCTAAATCTCAATCATAAGATTTCAACCTGCTCTTGGCTATTCTTCAAAGACAGCTCTTTGCACTCTGTGCATTTCTTGATGTAGAAGGCGGTGCCTCCACCGCTCCTTCATCACCTGTCCCTTCTGAACAGCTTGTAGCCATCAATATCCAGACTCAGTCATGGGATTTGTCCCACCAAGTTTCAGTAATGGCAGCCAGGTTGTGGGTTGTCTTTCTAGCAGTGCGGTGTCTCCCAGCTTTTCCTGTTTGTTGCCCGTGCTGCTTGCTTTGATGTGGAAGCTCTTCAACTGGGCTGTTGGCTGTGTCACCATCTTAGAGGAACACTTCTTAATTAGAACCATAGAATCATTAAGGTTGGAAAAGACTGCTAAGGTCATCCAGTCCAACTGTCAATTCCTTTAACAGTTCCTTTGGTGAGTTACTTCACCACTGTTCCCCTGTTGGCTCCTATTGCCTCAGAACCCACTGGCTCATCTCTGTAAGACTATTTAATTCTAAAATAGGGCATCTTTACCCAAGTGTCAGTGTGATCTATGATATATCAGATACATACTGGCAAATCTTTGCAGTTAAGATGAGTTGTCCCCTTAAAAATTAAGAATGGCTTAGATGTATTTCAGCTTTCCACACAAAGAGAATTTCTGGCTGTCAGCCATGAACTGGCAGTATGTACCTCTAGGTACACGAATTTGCTGCCTATGGGGTGCCCAATTAGTTAAATGAGTTATACAGAGGGCACATTGCCACTTCAGTGACACATCACCACTGTGCAGTATATTAAAAAAATAAAATAAAAATATTTTCTTCACATTTGTCTTTGAAATTCTCACTTAATCAATGACAATGAGCATAGTGACTACCTAAGGAACTACCGTAGAGTTCATTCATTTTAATGCTTGTCAGTTAACTCTGAAACAGTATCACCAAAACCAATTCATCATCTATATGACCATACTTCGCTTAGGCAGCTTGATAAGAGGTTGGCCAGGACAGAAAGAGGTACACCAGTTTCGCTAAGACCCATTAAATAATGAAGATACCTGGCGTACTACCCTTTTCATCTTGGAAATTCCAGAGAAGGTATGTCATTGCCTTCCAAGATAACATTGCCCCGTTAAAATCAATATATTCTTGTTTCCTACATCAGACATTAGTATCTGGGCATTTTAAGTTATATGCCTCCCTTGAAATCAATGAGGGTACAAGGACACTTGAAGAGAATTACCACTCTAAAATGACTGCAGTTGTAGAACAGATAAGGGCGAACCTGGAGTGGAAAGTACAACTCAAAAAGATTTCACCTTACTGCCTTCTGGATTGACCCATCTCTTTTCCTCGCCCTTCTGCCATTCCCCTGCCCAGAAATCCCTTAGAACCACAAGAACCTCTGTTAAACATCAGAGTTAGAAGTGGTTAGTACAGAGGACCAGGGGCTTCTGAAGAAGACAATTAGCTCCAGCTGCCTCATATCAAAATCTTTTAAATTTACAGCTCCCCTCATCTTCCTTCTTCAGTGATGAGTAACAGTAATAACTAATTTTAAAAACTCATGGGCAATGTCTCATTTCAGACACTTATCAACCATATCCACCTGATTTGTGATATGCCCTGCACAGGTGCATTGGTGTGCAATGGTGGGGTGCTGGGTGTAGCGACCTGCTCTGCCGTTGCTGCTACTTGCCTGAGGCCTTCCGAATTCCTTGTCTCTTTGGGGACATGAACTTGAGGTTAAGTTTGGTGCAATGTGTTTCCTTTGGATTGATAAACTCATGTTGACTACAGGACTACCTCTTGCGATACCGCTGGTGACTGCAAACCTTGTTTCGTGTTTGAGATGCTGACAGAGTCATTTCAGAGTGGAGAAAAAATATCATGTTCTCTATGTGCATGTTGAGTCTTTTAATGTCATCTTAAATACTTGCTTGTTCCCATGGATTCTCACTTAAGTTTCAAAGCATGCTGGCATTCCAGCTTTGGGCGCTCAGTGATAATGAAATGTTAGCACATGACATCCATGCTTCATTACTCACATCCAGTCAGTGATACATGCAGACTAGACTCCAGCTCCACACAATCCATTGGAGAGCCCTGGGGATGGGAGTCCTGTACTCCCTAGGGCTGAAGTCATTGTAGAGTTCCTCCAACGGCTTCCCTGTGCCCTGAATTCACCTCATCCTCTAAGCACTGCTGGGCACTTAGGAGGATTTCTTCCCTCTGGGACAGAGCTTAGAGCCATAAACAGAAAGTGTAGGGAAAGCTCCTGCTGCGCTCAGCTAAATTAGACAATTAAAGTACAGAAGGCCAAGGAATTTCTTAATTATTTGGTTAATTCAAAGATCTGTGCATTTGGGGATTCTCTTACCCTGAAAAAAATGTAGCCTATTCTTAAATATTTCTATTTCCTTTGCACGCTTAGGGAAGCAGCATCTATACTGTTCAGATATGCTGTTGTTTAAAAAAATTTCCTGTGTTACTGAGGACAGAAGAGTTACTAGGGAGAGAGAATTGTTCCTTTCAAATATCATTCCTAATCAGACACAAGAAAGATTCATCCCTCTACTTGTTTAGTTTGTTTCCTTGGTTTCAGTATTATTAATTACACAAGTTATTGTATACCAGTTTAGGGGCAAATCTTTCTCCTTGATTTTGTTGGTTAGCTCTTTTATCTGCAGTTTCCCATTGCAGATCAGAAATCAATTCACTGATTTTGAAAGCAAATAGTCACCACAGATGGTTTCTTCAAGCCAGAATAAAGGTATTAGAAGAAACTAGTGACTTCACTTTGATCTGCTTGTACATCTCTTCCCTGAAAGGAAATTGGAAGACATATAAGATTGCATTTACTCAATCACACCTAAAGCTAGGATTTTGACTTCTGCATATTGCATAGAAAATAAAAGGGTTAACTAAATCTTCTAATCGATTGTTTTAAGCCTAATTATTTTACATGTCTTCATTTCATTAATGAATTGCAGCTTTTTATATGCATCTCCTTCCCCATTGCTTTTGTTTAAACCTCCTGGTGGGAATGGATAGATTAATTTTGTTGTGCCTTAATGAAACTGTATGCTACATTAGATTTAACCATTTGGCATGCACTGCCAACATCACCATTAAGCATAATGAATTACTTTTTGTGAGTCCCAAACTAACACAGACCTTCAATGTTTTTCTGTAGATACCACAACAACAAAGCTGGCAGGCATACCAAGTTTAATCACTACCTTGAACTTGGGTGGAAAGCTAGAACTAACACAAAAATGCAGCCTTTGAAAATTTGTAATAAATACATGAGAAGTTAACTTAAAAAATACAAGTGCTTTCAAGAGGAGAGGTAGAAAGCTTATTAAGTTTTATTGTTATCTACCATTAACTATGTTTGCCATGCATATATGTGTAGGCGGTTGTCTACACTGCATCTGCAGTCATGTGCAGAACTCCTGAAGAAGCAGCATGTGCTTCACACTGGAACCAGTTGACCTTCCTGACCTCTGTGAGTTTGCCTATATCTATTCATGTAGTGCAGTTAACATCTGTTGCAGCTGGTGAAGTTTTAGCATGTGAACTCTTAGCCTCAGAAGCAAATTTGCTGACTCTGACAGCATTATTCTTTCCCACTTTGCTGCTAGTAAAGTCACACAGGGAAATAATAGGTGAAACACAAAAACCAAGCTCCCTCTCCCAGGTCCAGCATCCTTTGGTTTCTTTGTTGGCTCTTTATCAAAGGTGCCCAGCTTGTTCATCACCAGGATACCATATGCAGTTCTTCAGCTGTCAGACACTTGGTGGCTCCTTTCACCACTTCTCACCAGACAACTGACAACACCTTAGAACACTGGGGTCCCAGGTGTGACCTGCAGTGGCAGGATTCTTTCCCAGGAGCATGACTATTAAGTTATACAAAGAGGGGAGAACTGAATGTTGCCCCATGCACCTACTACTGATCCTGTGCCAGGGCCAGTTAATGTCTGGCCATTGTAGCTCAATCTCCATCACACTCACATCTGTCATCCCATACATGAGGGACATCTCATTATTAGAAGAGTTACGGAAGTTTTTTGTAAGGGCATAACAGAAGTTTGAAGGGACAAAAAAGACAAACCCCAGCATGTGTTTGTTAATTACTGATTGGCTGATATGAACTGGGGAGCCTTTACTGGTGACAACTGCCTCACTGTCTCCTTTTCCTCCATGACCACCCAGCTTCAATGTTCATGTCCCTGGGTCTGAGCACTCAGTGCTATCACTTTCACATGTGTTCTCTGTGAGTTTTGGTCACCACCGTGTGTTTAGTGGACAAACTCCAAAGTAACTCTGAACCAGCAGCAACTCTGTGGGGTCTATTTTATTGGATATGTTTTTGTTTAACTCATGAAGAGCTTAGTGTGCCTGTGAGAAGAGTTCACATGCCTGAGAAGGATAAGCAGCATTTGGGCCAGGGTTTCTGCAGCAGATTGAGTGTAAGAATGATAATAATGCATATATAATACAAAGAGATTTTCTCCTTGTAACAGGAGGTGCTTTAAGATTCACCTCAGTGATTGTTATCCCAACCTGCATTTTTTTTAACTTTAAAATCCTCCTGGAAGTTCTGCATCTGCAGCAAATAATCTATATTTTGACATAAAAATGTCAAAGTGTGACAGTGTTTGATAGGAACGGTTGGACTTGGTGATCCGATGGGTCTCTTCCAGTCTGGTGATTCTATGATTCTATGATTCTATAATTCAGTTAGTTGAATCTAACATTGAAGTTCACCTTGCTGTGGTCAGGGTCATGGTGGTTTCCAGAGGGTCCTTGCTGTTGTGCAGCCCCTGTCACCTCCAGGGATAATATCCAGTAGGTTTTCTCCAAAATTCTGGCCCGAACCTGTAGAAGTGGTTTCCATGTGCACATAGAGGCTGCTTCAGCTGGATAAAACTGTTGGAGGAAGGAGCTGTTTTTTGATCTCTCTTCTAGCAAAGCAAAGAGTTCTTTCCTCAAGACTCAGTTGTTTCCTCTTCTACCTTAAAGGATTAATTTCCTTTTGAGCAGTGAGCCTCACCTCACGGCCTAGGCTTTTTTTTGGCCAGATGTTAAGGAGAGGAGGTCATCAGGTTACCATAAAGGACAACTACAGGCAAGGCATGCTTTGTCATAAGAACGCCTTGCATTCTACTTCCTCTTCTATGACTATTTACACATTTTAAGTAGCCAGTGTGTCACACACATAAGCAACCTTAGAAGAGGACTGGGCATCAGCCTCCTCCTTCTCTCCCTGACTCCTACATGTGTCACCCATTCAGCCCACAGAGCTTAGTGACTGCTTACTCCCTTTGTCCTGCCAGCCGTGCTGAGCCTCACCAGGGCTGCCTGCTTCTCCCTACAGCCTGTTATAGACAGGTATGTGCCTCTTCCACCTGCTCGGTGTTCAAAACAAAGAAGACGCCTCCCTCTTCTGCATCAACAAAGTCTTTTTTAAACATACAACTTCATATATTTAAATATGTGTACTTTAATATATAAAGATGTGTGTGTGTACATATGTAAGGGTATATATGTGTGAATGTGGCTGTATGCAGCATTTCCAAAGTTTTTCCCTTGTAACCAGTAATGGCGCCCTTCTAATTGAGGGATATTTTTCTCTTTTCTGAGCAAATATATACAGGTTCAGTCTTGCAGATGCCATCTATTGCTCCTGAATATGTGTGTGGAAGACAGGCTTTTTAGTCTTCTCCAGTAATCAGCTCCCAGGAGTCCAGGATAAGAATTTGTGAGAGGTACAAATATTGTACACTGAACCAGCACAGACACAGGACTCTGAAATACTGCCTGAGTCTTGACTGTGCCAGTACAGCTGTTATAAACACCAATGTGTGTGATCAGCTGAATGAGGTTCTCAGACAAACTCTGTGAGCCCACTACTGATTAGTGTTCAGAACTCATGAATGAAAATTAGAAGCTGTTAATCCTGCACATATTCCCTGCAATTTTTAATTACAGGCATTGAAATTAATAGGTACAGAGCAAGAAGACAAGCAGGGACACTAGCTAGAAAATTTAATTTGCAGAGCCATATTTTTGTTTGTTCAAATGTCCTTGAAAAATGCAAACAAAAATGCTTGACAACAGTGAGGCAAATCAAACATTTTCCTCAGCTGTCAAGGTTCTCTTCTAAGAAATCCTTCTTTGTTTTCCAATAGATTATATTAATGACAAGGAGTAGACCTGAGGGGAATTAATGCACAAAAACTGCATTAAAGTTACATTAAGGGGTACATTGTAAAGTCTGATTTACTTTAGATCTATGAGAGCAAGGAAATTTATCGTCAAAGATGAGCCTCTTGGCTGACACTCTCTATTTAACTCACACCGGATTGCTCTGTCACTGAAGATTTGGGGATATGCAGCTTCAGACCCTTCCTTCAGGAACTTATGATGCTCAGGCCTAAGCAAGTAGCTGTCTGCCTCCTCCACTGAGCTGAAGGGAGGTCTGCCAACCCTCCTGCACAGCCAAGCATGGTATCTGGTGCAAATGACTCAGGAAACTAACTCGTGTCTGCAGAAACTTTGCATCACAGTTACATCTCCCGGGGTTGGGGTTTTTTTGGTGTGGTAAGGATAACTTCTATTTTCACCTTCAGCTTTAAGGAATAGCTAGTGCCAGATGAAGAATAGTGAAAGGCATGAACCTCTGTGACCCCAGTGCCAGCAGGAACGCTCAGCAGATCACCCTGCTTAGCACCCATAAACCTGAGAAGCTGAAGGAGAAGCTGAAAAAGAAACTGGTGTGCATCTAGTGACTTCAAACTATCTATGTTGATGCATCAATACAAGGAGATTTGAGTGCAAGATGTTAATGTAACAGATATGCTGAACAAAATTCTCTATCTAAATTCAGATGTTTAGATGTTTTATCCAAGTTAGGGACTATTCCTGTGGGGAAGAAAAGCAGTAACCTAATTTCCAAGGCCCGTGAGATGCTGCTCTATCTGGTGGGACTAATGAACTTGGATCCTTCAGAAACTCTGTAGATACCACACAGAGGAGTGCCTCGGTGGTTATGCAGCATGCACAGCAGTTCTTAGAAACTCACAGAACATATGCTGCATTCTAGAAGTAAATCAACTGTGAGGGAGCTGCGTGTAATGTTGAGTGTCAGGATGACACAGTTATATTCTCGTCTAGGCGTTTGAGTTGGATTTGCAGATCATGTAATCAGGAATTTCTATTTTGCATGCAGAGGGAATTGTCTTAGATATGTAATTTTGGAGATTGAGGTTCTCCTCTCTGGCAGAAGAACTTAAAGCCTCGTTCAGTAATGACAGTAGTGCCTTCTGGAAATATTAGCAATGGTGGGCAATACACTCCTAGAAATTCTGGCTTTCAGACCAGCACAACTTTACTTTTGTCACACAATGGCTTAAACAGGGGAGTTTTCCTCTGACATTTTGCCTTATGTGCAACAGGCACAGGAGGAGGTGTAGCATTTGGCTATCCATGAAGTTAAGGGCTTGCACTGTCTTGAGGTGAGGTTGCTGTTTCATGGATTTTAGACCTCCTTACAGCATTGACATCATTCAGGCCAACATTTTGTGTAGTGTGGTGACTGTGGTAAAGTAGCAAATCCCACTGTCAGGTCAATGAGGAAGTTTTAGAGGGGCTGACTGCCAACCTCACTGGTTTCTACAAATAGCACTGGAATGATTTGTTGTGAGGTCCTGTGCTTCTAGTCAGGCAATTATCACTGAGCATAAGCTCTTACATTCTTGAGAGAGATGAAGTGAAACTGCTGGAAATTTGGGTAATCCAAATCTGGATGCCTGTAGGAACAAATCCCAGGGAAAGTGCTCTTACAGACCTCATTCACAGGCCTTTTGCAACAGCTCTATTTAATTGCCAACAACTAGATGGACAGATGGGCACAACCTGGTGCCCAAGCAGCACAGGGCCCCTAAGCCAGCCCCCTAGGCAATGCCACCTCTCAGCTTCTTCACGGACTTCTGTATCTGTACAGAGTGAGCTTGAGAGAGTGAGCCTGCCCCATTAAAGCAGGCTTGTTTGAGTCACTGTGCTACTCACATAGTCTGGCTGACCCCAGGCTGTTTCTCCACAACACCATAATGGTGATTTCCCTTCTGCTTTATATCACAGAACCATGGGCCACTGTCCTATCTGGCTTCAATCAAAAGCCAGTAATGAGTGGCTGAGCTCAGCTTAAAATACTGAGACCCCAAAGTTCATGTACAAAACTTCATAGAAATATGAGAAATCACCACTGTGTGGTTTTCCACCTCTTTGCATTCAGGTCTAACTTGATTCCTACCAAAGCCAGTATGAATTTGAAGTTAATTTCACTGGGCTCTTACTTGGATCTTGCCTAGTCATGGCTGGGATGAAATGCAGAAACACTGAAGCAAGGTGCCACACTACAAACATGAAGGTGTGAAGGAAGAGAAGAAAAAGAGCCTTGTTCTGCCGAGCGCTAGGTCCTAGATGTTCCCTTATGGTCCATATAGCTCCCCAGTATTTGTTCTGATGTGACCTTGCACATTTAATCAAGCAATACTACAACCAAAACCCTTTGCATACTTTCATGCAGGTGTGTATTTTGATATAGGAGCTAGTGCACACCTATTGCTAACAGCCTCTTACCATGGCAAAGAGAGGAAAGAAAAAGAAACCTTGAGCCAATTCTTTGCTTGCTGTCACAACCCAGACCCAAGAGCCACATGCTCGTGCCCAGCCCAGGGAGGAAGTGGATTCGTTTGTCTGTGTGGCGATCCGGAGGCCAATAAGGTCACTCCCAGGGTGAATATCGAAACAGTATTTATTTCTGGCTCCAGCAAACCTAAACACACCAAGATACCAGGGAGCACAACAAAGACATGGGGAGGTGCAACCATCCAAAGTTACAGAAATGAATCCCAGAAAACAACCCAAGTCCCTAGGATCCGACCCGACACACACACCACAAGGTAATGGAGGAGAGAGAGAGAAAGAGAAAGAGAAAGAGAAAGAGAAAGAGAAAGAGAAAGAGAAAGAGAGAGGGAAAGAAATCACCACATTGAACGCAGCAGATGATCTCAGGAACATGTGGTCCAGGCCGTGTGGTCTAGGCTGCGTGGGGCAGCACCAATGGCTGCATCTCCTCTCCCCTCCAAAGCCAGTTCTGGGGCCTGACTTCACCCCAGAGGGGGAGAGCTGTGCCTGCTCCTGCACTGCCCCCCACTGAAATCAGTATTTCATCAGAACTGAAATATTTGCAAATAAGCTTGATTTTTTTCCTGTATTTTTTTATTTTTCCGTGCTTACCATTATATTTCAAATGGCAAGAATCACTTTGTTACAAGTATGTTTGTGTTTGATATTTGCACTATATGATTATTACAAGAAAGATATTTCTATGATTTCACTGCTAAATTACAAATGCCAGAGTACAGAAATTTGGGGGTTTATTTCTTTGAGCATGTAGATAGCCTTTAGACAGCCATTTCAAGTTTTCTTGGCAAGAAATGGAATTTTCTAATAAATGTTTTTTATTTCAGAGTTGATAGAAAATGTGTTCCCTGACAACTTAGATATTTTGTAGTATCTTATCCAAAGAATATATTTAGGGACTTTTTATAGTCACAGATTTCCTTGGGGTATTATAGTAATTGAGTGCCTATTTACTTTGTGCAGTACATGAAAGGATTTGTGTAAAGTTAGTACAAGTTGAAAGAATTTTGAAGTGCATTAGGTTCATGCTAGCAACTGTTTATGAACTCCGAAGCCAGCAATTAAAGCGTATGTATAAGATTAAAAGTGGGAATGGAAATGAGTCACAAGCTGTTCTGATGTGGAGAAGGACAGCAATCATTTAGATGAGCAACCTCCTGAGTGGATCAGAACTTTCCCATTAGCCTTAATCTGGCACTGACCCAACTGGTTTAAAATATATTTTCTTTTCCTGTGGTTCTGTGGTTTAACTAATTCTGCTTCTATTCTGTTGTAAGATAATTAAAAAACCCAACTCAACCCATTTCTCTTTCACAGCAGTGCAATGCCATTGATGCAATTCTTCACAGTCAAAAGAAAAATGGGACCTATTAACTTAATATTTAAATATTTCTCAAAGTTTTATTAGATGTTTTGAAGTTTTTGGTGTACTTACTCAGGAAGTTTTTATATGGTCCGTCTACTGAAGCACAGTACATACTACGATGACCTTTGATAACAATTGTATTGTATAACAACAATAACGATTGTATTGTATAACAAAAAATAAAGATTTATATCCATCTGATATGACACAAAAGACATCATTCCACATGACAGATGCTAGTCCTCATCCATGTCAGACTTTTGGAGCAACATTCTCACTTATACCTGTGCATTTTTAATATGATTTCTTTTACCAGCTAGGATGTAAAATAATTCATTTTCAGAAAATACTTTTAATTTGCTTTCCAAAGCTTAGCATGATAGTTATGCACTTTCTGACTCTTACCATCTGGTGAGAGACCGTCCCAATCACCTGTAGTTTTATTGCTGATTTTGCTGGGTGTGAGACTGTGCTGTTGGCTTAGAGCACTGTGGGTACAGCTTATTGTGGCTACACTCTGCCTCTGCCCTCACTGGGGGGGATCCTTAGGAGGAAACTGCATGGTTATGATGTGGAACAGGCGTTACAAAGCATGGCGCTGCAGAGATGGAGTGGTATAGCCTGTGATCCCGAAACATTACCATCCAAGCACTTAATTTCCCATAGCCATAGACACAACCCCAACAGAAGCAGAGTAGCAAACCCTCCAGTCAAAGTCTACTGCAGAGCTGTGCTGCCAAAACTGCACAGCAGCTGGCAGTGGATTGCTAGGCAGCGACACTGCTGGAGGAGGCTGTGCCCTCACTGGGCAGCCTGCATGGCTGGATGATGCTCAGAGGAGTCAGCAGTCAAGTGGTGTGGGGAAAGAAAAGCTAAAAGGACAGACAGAGGTATTTTGAGATTGAACAGTGAAAGAAGATGCAAAAAAATGAGCAGAGGACCGAGACCTGATTTCAGCTGCAGTCTCAGCTAGCCAGTCTGTTGGAATGAGGCTTTTCTGGAACCACTGCAATACCTGTGGCAAGGTTAGGCTAAAACTCTGCAGGCAGCCACAAAGCTATTAAGCTTCTGAATTAAAATGTTAGGCAGCACCTTTGGGATCAGACAGAAGCAGTATGGGGTGCAGCATGGGAGGAGGAGAGAACTGTGAATGAAAAAGAGAACAGAGAGGGGACAGCAAAAGAGAGATTCAGCAGTAGGAAGAAGGACCCTATTCATTAAAAACATGGAGTGACATATGAAAGAGACATAGGTCACACCATTTTCCCAGAAGTGGTACAATTTTACACAGAAACTACTGTGTAAAACCCTGCGGAGACTAAGCAGGGATCTGGTGAGTGCTGCAGGTTGTCAGTCAGCCTCAAGAGAAAGTGCAGTATCCACTGCAGTTACCTACTTGCAAATATGTCTACACCTTTTCAGGTCAAATAACTGCATTTGAAATGACTTTTACCTGCAAAAGCAGAGACAGTTTCACACAGTGTTGGCTAACCAGGTGTTGTAGTTTGTGGTACATTAGAGTCAGTTTGTTACTATCTCAGTTGCTGTAAGTAAATTAATTCTCTGAAAACTAACAGCATGTTTTTGAGTGAGTGTTTTTCTCTAAAGTGATCACACAGGGAATTGGTATGCAGAAAGGTCAGTGCTTATGCTCAACCAAGACCATTCTCAAGCCAGCAGAAACAGAGACACACCTGTTAGGAGGGGCAAATAGGGCAGGTGACCCTAAACTGAGCAACAGAGTATTCCATCCTGTAAATGTCATATTCTGTATCAAACTGAGGGATCATGAGGCTTGCACTCTCTTCTGCAATGGCTGATAACCAGTGAAAACTTTGTCTGTCTGGTTGCTCCTGATCCCAGATCCATATCTTCCTGAATCCAGTTCCTCAGTCCTGAGTCCAGCTCCCTCATAGCTCTAGATCCATTCCCTCATGTCTGCCTTGCAGCATTTCTCAAGATGTATAATCATCAAAGGGTGGGCTGAAGGCATTACCTCTTATATTTTTGTATATATTTTTACTTTCTAGTAATTTTCATTATTATCATTATAATTTCATTAAAGTCATAGTTTTAGCTTCCAGCCCATAAATTCTTTTTCCTCTCATTTCCCTCCCTTCTTTCCCTGTGGGGTATGTTGGGGTAAGGGATTTTGAAGGCTTAGCTGCTCGAGTTTTAGCTGCTGAATTTGGCCAAGTGGGGCTAAACCATTACACCAGGACATATTTCCCTCACCTTACAGCCACTCCAGTTTGACATATGGGAGCAGGAAAGAAATTCAGGGAGTGGGTTTCTGGAGGATAGTCCCTGATTCTTCCCTTCTCTCTATTACAGGAGTTCTAATTGACGTGTTTTTGATATTTTCAGCTCTAAATTCTTAAGACACATTCCATGGGAAATCTGTATAATCAGAGGACACATTCCTTCTTCTACTCTTCAAAGTCAGAAAAACAAACAAACAAACTTGGAGGAAGAGATACAATGAAGTATACTACTTTTACAGCATCTTGTTAAGCTGTAATATTATTAACTAGAACAGGAATTGGAAAATAGTAGCTTTAAATAATGGCCCTGGTGTGTTAAAATAATGGGGACTATAATTTTGAGTGCTGTGTACAGTACAGTATGTACAGAAAAGTAATAATTCTCACCATTAATTTCTAAATCATTCACATTCCTTAGTCAAGGTGTTGTTCTTCAGGCAGTATCCTTTGTATGGACTCTATAATGTTACCTGCTGTGCAAAAGAAAGAGGTGAAAAAAGACAGAAATAAAGTCAATAGGGGCCAGCTCATGCTCCCACAAAATTAATGGAATATTGTTCCATTGTCTTCAATGGAAGGAAAATTAATAATTTTTCCCTTCAGTAATTATTGAGAAACCTAGGAATAACACGTGGGCTGGGGATGAGAGGCTTCCTGCTCACATCTGTATTCATGTAAATTTTCTTTAAGAAAAGAATTTTCTTTTAATTTTCTTTAATTTAAGAAGTGTGTTTCAAAACAGTAGATAGTAATATACTGATCATTTCCCTTTCTGTCAGTAATGGAATAGCCCAGTCAAAATAGAAATGACACAGCAAGTTCCATGTAAAACTTAAAGTTCCTGAATTCAAGCTCTCTGGAGTGATAGAAGTGAGGAGTGTTTTACAAATGAGAAATATTCTGTATTAAACATTTTCTTTATTTGTACTGAAATACCTTATTTTGCTAATGCTAAACCTTTAAGGACCTAGTTCACAACAGAAAAGTAAGTTCCTCCTCTATTTTTGTCACAAATGCTAATGATTAAAAAGCACACATCTGAACACATTTGCAAAGTAGGAGGCAGAGGGGATCTTTTAATTGACTCTGGTAGACTATGTAGCAAGTATCAGACTAAAACTATGAATTCGAGACCCCTAGAAAACTCTCTTGTCACCATCCCAATGACTTTGAGTGTATTGCTCTTACACCATAAATTCAGCTGGATGTGACTGTGTCATAGTTTTTGCTGCCTAGAGCTGCTGCAGTGATTGTGTTATAGTGAGGACTGCTCAGCACAGCCTCCTCATCTCCCAGACAAAAACCCACTGACTGGGCTGTGGATCTCTGCAGAAGTACCATGCATGCATACCTCATGCTGCAGTTTTAATCCAAGCAAGTTCAAGAGGGGCTACTGAGCGAACCAACTTTGATCCATAGTTAAAACCTGTCAACACCAGAAGTTGAACCAATTCCATTCAAAACCCCTCAAACCTGCAGCAGACATATCAGCAGCTGGTAGTGAAACTCCCAATGATTAGAAACCATCAGGAAAAGTCAAAATAAATAAGATTGTAATTATATTATATGAACCAAAATGAAATTATCAGATTTTGCAACTCAGTTTCAAAACCCAGGCAAAAGTAGTAACCCGTATTTGTAAGTACTTCTGTAAACCAGAGTGATTCTTCTCTCCCTTCAGTTAGCATTATTTAAATGAGCAGACTCAAAGGATATTTGGATACCATAGATAAGCCAAGCAAAACTGAGATAAGTAAGGTCATAAAATACATGAGCAAACATGGCAGTAGTGGGAAAATATTAATTGGCACCACTGGTATTCAAAGAGCTCTTCAGCTTTAAATTAGAGAGAGGTGCAAAATTTAAAATTTTTTAGCTGCATATGCCTTTGATCATTGAGTGAGCATCCTACACAGGAGGAATATTTAGACCTATATCCCACACACAGCTCCTTAGCAGCCTTCTCTTGGAGAGAAGGAATCTCCCCTATGCTTAAAGAAACAACAGTATGCATAAGTTTTGAAAAGCTTATTTGAATACAGATTGTAATTTGATCCTGCTTTGTTGCTCTTAAAAGCATTTGGAAGTGATAATATGATTCTTTTATGCATGTCAGGCAACAAGTCCTGTAATTCCAGCAGAAATCTCTGGCAAGTATAGAGGGAGAGCTGATATCTTGTACGAATTTTCTATGGATAGTTGAGTAATCAGCCTCCATATGAAGATGCATGTCAGATCAGAATAGTCATAGATGATTAAATGATGCTTGGTTTATTGGCATTGTCTCAGTATCCCACAGATTGAAGTAGAAACTAGTGTAATAGGAAACATGAACAAGATTTGACGCGGTTTTTTTTTAACTTATAAAATTAGATGTTTGCAAACAGAGTTTGATTAACCAGACCTGACTATACTTGACAAGCATAATGGTAATTTAGGATTTTTAACAAGATTCTTGTGACTTCCAATGTATTTTCACTTGTATAGTTACTGGTGGTGAAACCCCACTGAAGACAACAGCAACTTTCTTCCAGAGCATGAATGTGGCCCTAATGTGCAAACCATGTAGACCAAACATAACTATCAATAAAGTCAATGGTAGATATCAGTGTATGCATCTAATTTAGCTTCAGAATGACAGACCTCATGAACAGAACAGCTAGGATAAGCATCACCAAGCTTTGCTTGGGGGCGCAATGCATTTAACAGACTTTAATGTCAGGCAGGAGCAACCTGGAGTGGCAGTGTCTTCTTCATAACCCCAGTTTGTACCTCTCAGAACTGTCCATCTCTGTATGGACATTTGCATCTCTCCAGGAATATCTGGAACAAATACATCTCATAAAGGAAGACAGGAAGTTACTGAGTGGAGAAGAGACAAAGTCTTTTAAAAGAATCTGGAAATTTAACAATCCAGGAACAAACCCCCAAAGTTTGCATGAGCATCATATTCTCTGTTTGTTTGTTATTCCCTTGCAGTAAAAGGACTAAATCCCTAAACTGAAGCAGATGCTGAACTGAAACAAGGACCTCCATACAGAGTGATAGTCCACTAGCTGAACAACCATGTTTTAAAGACAATATTACTGATAATATTATAAGGTTGTAAGTGGACAAGACTTAATGCATGCATTGGCAGAAGCTGAACTATTAAGGTTTATAAACTCCTGTGTATGCCAGGCCAAGCTGATGGTATTTAAACGTATTTTTGCCAGGTGGTGAGGGACACCTTAGTGAATCGAAGAGTCCTTTAGTATTGTTTTTCTCAGAGCTGTCTGTAGCATGGTGTTATTCTGTACTGTTTTTCACACAAGTTACATAACCTGTAATTTGTTGCACCTTCTTTGCCCTGTGGTTACTGGAAGGTCCTGGTGGTGTAACTGTAAGCAAACCTCCAGAAGGACCTCTTACAAAACCAGTCTGTAAAAAGGAAGGAAGGAGTTGTGTGTGAAGTCCAGCTGCCCACTATACACTAAACTTCCCAGTAGCGTTTGCAAGGAAGCTAGCTGTTTTTTGAAGGGAAAGGATACCGGAGCATCCTCTTTGTCCTTGTTTTCTGCTACAGTTGGAAATTTTAGATACATCTATAAAGCTTTTGTTCAGCTAGGGAGTCTGGGTGTGGACTGATAGCATGGGATGGACTTCCATTTATTGTTGTATAGAAGGATGTGGAAAGATGGAGGGTCCCAGATATATTTTGACGAGGTGGCAAAACATATTTTGAGCGTTTGTGGAACAGCTGAAGCCCCAGATTCAAATGCTACCTGAGAGTAAACATCTCTGTATTTACTCTTTTCTGACAGGAGCCAAATATATGGTGGGGCTGCCTCAATGGAGATATAGTGAGATGGTTCTCATGGAAACCAGGTGAAAAAAACAGCATAAAAAATAGCTGTAGGGGACACTGGAGGAAACTGAATAATAGTGACAAGTAGATGCTAATTACCAATCAAAATTTAACTGAGAGAAACAGCTGGTTTTCCACTACAGGTACTAGGATTTAGTCAAGAAAACATGAAGATCAACCAGGATGCACAACAGCTTTTCTGACAGAGGTAAAGTGAGACAGCTTTAGTGTATCACGTCCAGACAGCAAAACCAAAAGAGAGTTAATAGTCAGGCACACTAGGAAGACCAGAAGAGGAGGGGCAAACTGGCATGCTGCAAAGCTCTGGTTACATTCTCTCAACTTTGAGAATATGGGGGACCAAAGGCAAAAAGACGGAGTAGCTGCATAGAGTGGGATACAAAGAGCGCACCCTACAGACATAAAAGGAGCATTCCAGAAAGATCTGATGCAGTGAGGAGCAAATGAGTTTAGGCCACTAAAGTCAGAAGGTATTTGACACCTGCCTGAGAGAGTGCTTACATTAAAGATTAGTTAGGGTAAGGAGTCCCTAATCTACTCTAAGATTTACATGCCCCCTGTACTTATCAGAAGAGTGAAATGCATTATAAATAGTGAACACTGACTGAGGAACGTCTCAGAGTGAACTCAAAAACCTCTTACAGCGAGAGGTCATGAGAGGAGGTATAAGCCAAGCGTGCCAGCCAGGAGAAATGGGTATGAGAGTGTAGGAACTGGAAGAAGAGAGGCGGGGTGGTAGAGGAAGATGGGCCTGTTTCTACTACAAGACAGCTTCCAGGCTTTCACAATCACTCAAGGTTTATTTCTGATCTAATCAAGAGAGGATATTGTCAAAGAAAGACTGCTGAAACTATTTCACCAAGAGAAGAGGTCTACTGGTGAGGGTAAGACATGGAGGACTGAAAACTGGTGTAGCTCTGTTCTCCAGCAAAACCATTTATTCCAGAAAGACTTTTTTTTTGTGAAGGTCTAACCACCTCTAAGGAATACCATCTGCTGCTACAACAAAGTAATTTCAAGAAACCACCTTTGTAAACCCTTTGGTGATACCAGCCAGTGTCTAAAGTCAACTGGGACTTGTGAAATGCGTTTAATGTGACTCTGACTTCCCTCAGAGGGAGTCAAATAAATGGATTGGCCATGTTCCATCTCCCTGCACATAACAGCTATGGCAGTCTGTGGGTCTGTCCAGGCTTACAGGCAGAGAAAAAGAAAGTTGGAACTGTTGGACTCTGCCTGAGTACACCATATAGATGGGAAGAGCAGATACACTTCTCTTTCTGTTCTTTTATCCCCAGGCAGAACTAACCACAATCTATTCCCAAATTATAAAATATTACTAACTGAGGGTGAATGGCATTTCTTTGACAATGTCATTAGGTATCGGCAACCTCAGCCCACAGGACAGTACTATCTGTTCTGTAGAGTATTAAGTCCAGTAACTGGAATCAACAAACAGAACTGGAAAAAGTCTTGCATGGAATAATATGTATTAATACTGTAGCATAATAAATAATGAATACACTTAACAGTTCCATAAATAATGTATCGTGCTAGATTTGTGTAACAGATAATAAATAAATATGTAATCATCCTTTGAAATAACACAAAATTAGCAATTGTGAAGTAAACTTAACCTATTAACATGCTTCAGGAGAAGCCTACAAGTTTTTAGAGTCTAAATCGCTGTGGCCCTGTAATAGCTTAGCCAAGAGTAACATCAGCAGTGCCACATGAGGATGCTTGGGAGAAGAGAGCTGCTTGTTGCCTCACAAAACAAATAATAATGCACTTCTCAGTTTTATATTCAAGACTAAAGGTCAGTTGATCTACTGGGTGTGCCCTGTTTTTTTGTTTGAAAAAGTTAATTTATTGCTGACTCAAAGACTTGAGGAAGTTGTTTTCCAACAACTAAGATGAAATAAACCAACAGAGGCAGCCAGCAGACTTAAGAGAATATGAAGATCATTCCTGTGGCACAACAACACAGAAATATTCTGGACTTCAGCAGGGAGCCATGTTTTGGCTCTGTTCCCAGAGTCCTCGTAACACTTCTTATCTCCAAGCTCCTTACACACTTGGGTCAACTAATATGCATACGGTCTCTCTGGGGTCAGCCTGCTTTACTGGCTCTGATTTCCACAGGGAGAAACTGGTATGTAAATTCTGTGGGCAGATTGCTAAAGATTTCCATTCTGCTTTAGATTGTGTTACTGTAGACTGATCAGTGATGCCATCACATGCATGGTCAGACTCTCTAAAGATCAGCATCAAAACATTTTGTACTTCTCTGCAAGCTGTGCCACATATTTCAGGGCTAAAGACAGGGGTGTGCTAATGAGAATGAATCTCTGACTGATTCACTCACAACAACAGCAAGGCATGTTTACTAGGAGAAAAGTATTTAGCCAGCTTAAAGTAACCCTGGGTAGCTTTCAAAATTACCTATGATTTTTCATTTGAGCTTTAAAAATTGCAGGTTTGCAGCTGGCAGCATTTTCACAGGCATGTAAACTATGGAAGTAGCTAATCCCTGTCCCTCACGCACTGCTGTTAATTGTGGAAAGTACCTGTGAGAAGCATAGCAGCTAACCTGCCAAAAATACCACTCATCGTCAAAAGCCAGGTCTAAGATATGTGCTACTTTCTGAAAAGAGTAGTTGAGTCTGTGACTTCCAGCTCCCCTAAGCAACAAAGGGAATGGAATTCTGCAATATTGCTTTGGGATGTTTACTTTGCAGCCATGGAATGAAGCAATGTTCTTTATAAAATTGCGCAGGCAGTAACAAGGTGACTTCAGAACTGTTGACCACTAAATCCCATAACACTAGAACCAGGGAGCACTAGACAGAGATCAGTTTAAAGTGGATGAAAGAAAATATTTCTCTACAGAGTTTGCAATGAGAGTTGTTGCTGCAAGAGGTGATGGAGGTGAACAGTGCCAGCAGGTCTCATGTTGTTTTGGGAAAAACAGTGGACAACAGATCCTTAAAGAGGTACTAGAAACTTATGCAGGGAGGCACCACCCAGTATTCCTACCCTCATATCCCTAGCTTCTGGAGCAGTGCGTGGAAGCAAGCATGTAGATGCAGCTATTGGCCAGGCTGTTCATAATCAGGCTCACTAGATTTCCCTGCATAGTACGCATGTTTGCACCACAAGGGACAGAATATAGGGAGGGGTTAATTGTCTTTTGGATACAGGGGGCATTTTTATGACCTAGTTTTGTAATGAGAGGAAGGTCAAGTGAGGAAGGATCAGAATACCCACCTGCAAGAAGGAAGCAGTTATGGCTGGGTACATGTAATGCAGCCCCTAATTCAGCTGAAGTGGCAGCATTTGATAAGAAAACCCCATCAAGAATGTAACAGTACTGGAGAGGATCCCAGTGTTAGGAAGCAAGCTTCTCTGGCTGGGGGGGCAGGAGTGCTGCCAGGGATGGGGCTAGCCGTTGTGCCAAACCCAGCTGCCAGGGTGGCTCACCAGCTTGCAGGTCTGCCAGGAAGCCTCCATCGCAAAGCACATCTCTGCTCCCAGCCCAGATTCCTATATCTGAGCAGAAAGGACTGCACTCTTCTTCCTCAGCAAAGGATGCATTTCATCTTACACATGAGGAGCTTGGTTAGTCTAGGTGCAGTCAAGGTTCCCTCTGAACAGAGCCAGGATCAAGCTCTTCCCACATAAGACTCAGCTCTGACTTCCATGAGCTTTCATGACTTTTCATGGCTGGCTAGAACAGAGCCAGCTGCTGCTGGCTTTAGTCACCTTTGGATGCCTGCTGTCAGTCAGTGAGTTACCAAATGAAAAACATTACTCAAATTTCTTTCCTTATTCCACATGAAGAAAACCAGGCCCCTAATGCCAAGGTTCAGTGACAATTACATAGTGTGTCAAGGATATCCCATGCAAAGAAACGTGTCATGTGTGGATTGCTTTCTTGGAAGCTTCTGTTATGTACAAATCAGGCAGCCATTCCTTCAAGGCAATAAAATGACCAACGTAAATATAATCCCTCTGTAACTATTCCAAGCAGGATTTGGGATTGCTGAGTCTCTCACTTCTGGATTCTGTAATTCCTGCCTGGTCACTTACTAGGCATTTCATCAGCTTCAGAAAGCAGGAAAGAACACAAACCAAAACAATCCATCCTCCTCACATTCCAGTGTCTGAAGCAGCACAGTCCCTTGGAAGGCTGCAGCAAGCAGGAGAAGGGTCAGTGTGATTGGCTCTGCTGCTGTCTCAGCAGGCACCCACCTTCTCACTACAACAACAAATATCCTGATAGGAGATAAATTGTCTCCTGGAAAGACTCCTTTAGAAAAGTCCAACAGGCAGAAACCTGTCAGTGGAATGAAGGGCTAAGTGCCATGGTATGAGATGCATTGAAGC
The DNA here is from genome assembly GCA_013389865.1 of Piaya cayana. Classification (NCBI taxonomy): domain Eukaryota; kingdom Metazoa; phylum Chordata; class Aves; order Cuculiformes; family Coccyzidae; genus Piaya; species Piaya cayana. The sequence goes on along the minus strand of WAAB01005817.1, from coordinate 17,296 downwards.
CTGGTAGCTGGGATACCACTCAGTGACAGTGACAGAGGCCACAACAACAGGCAAATAGCACTTAGAAGGATGTAACTCTGGAGCCCAGGAGTATTTGTGGAGAACAGATTCCTTTAGTCAAAAATCTCTCCAATACGATCTTGAGAAGAGAGAATGAGGCACAGAATTTTGCAGAAAGATGCCAGAAGAAATGAAGTTTGTAATCTGAGTGGTCAAACTTTGAGAAATTTGAATCAGCTCCACCTGAGTCATCTTTGCAAAGTATGATAAATATTTCCCAAGGGAAACAGTCAGCAAACTGGTAATTCCCAGGAGCTCCAGCTTCCTCTCTATATCAGAATCTGTGCGCCATGAGGGACATTAGGCTGGGATTTGTACTGTTGTTGTGAGTAAACACACACTTCATCAGACTTTCTTCCAGCCCCTGCCACTCAAGAGCACGATCACTGACATTGTCTCCACAGCAGACTGTGGCCTGAGCTGCCAGAGAGGTTTATTGCAGCCAGACACTGTGAATGAAAGCATGCTGTAGCTGTTTTGCCTCAGTAGGTATAATCATGACTTCTCCAGGTGTTAAGCACATAGTGCAGGGAAGACCCAAGGACTTCTGCTTTTCAGACTTTCAGATTTCGGTGAGGAATTAACTCAGCTGCTTAAGGTAAGCCCTAGGCTGTTGAAGTCAGTGAGAGCTTTGGACTGAATTAAATGGGTTAAAATTCTACCTGTTAATGTAAATGTTTTGCAGCTAAATAGGTCCTGTTTTTTTCTGAGTTGAAGGCTTCTGATTGTTTTTTAAAATGGAGTAGTATTTGCAGGGAGAAGACAAGAAAACCTTAATAGTTGTTTCATTCAGGTCTCTGTGCAGATATATAATGAACTTTTACAAATTCCACAGCAAATAACTCAGTTATAAAACACCTTGGGAAATATATTAAGACCTAGTTCTAATTTTTGCTTTCAGTAATGATTGATCTTTCTGGATTTTTTAGCTTGCTTCCACTAGGCATGTAAAAGAAGTTGGGAGCACAACCATTATGATAATGTCCTTGCATTGCAGTTTTGCTCCTTTGTTAATTTTCAACTGAGTCCTACAATGTAGCAAAATTATTGAACTTGGTTTTGCTTAGGTCTCTAATTCCTGTAGCTCCTCTATTACCATGTGGCAAGGCACCCTATAGGCTTAATAAATAAATAATACAACACTGAGAGCTGTAACAAATCACAAAATACATTATTAAAAAATTACAAAATAAATATCTCCCTCTTAGTAAAACAGAGATTGATTTTATAATGTAGAATGCTGAGGAGAGCTGCTGGAAAATATAAGTGGGCCTGGGGACTTGGAGAATATACCATACTGGGTGATTTGCTTCCCCGATTAGGAAAAAGAAAATCAACAACCAACCAGTGAACAGATATATTTGTCAAATGGAAACTGAGCTGCTCTTTTCACAGCCCAGGTAGGACACAGTGCTCACTTCAGCCCCTTACTTCAGCAGGATGCTGCACTTGAGCAGGGCAGGAGCTGGCACCCAAAGTTATTCTTTATGTCATAAACTATGCAGTGAGATGCAAGAAGAGGTTCCAGAAATGAGAAGTAAGTAGTGCCCATCCTGGGTAACTGAGACATCTCTCAGTGATGCTTCTCAAACCCTGGGAGAAGGTGTCTTGATGGGATGCTGACCAGCCCGGGACATGATGCCCTGCAGACCAGGTCCCTGGTCCCTCTGCTCCACTACCTTCTCAAGCTTCCTTGTACCCTGCAGATATCAAATCTCTGTCCATGTTGCAACAAGGTGGTGAGTACGTGGAGTGCTTCTGAATGGCCAAGATGACATTTTTGTTTCTCAATGGAAGGAGTGAACTGTATGCTCAATGCATCACTAAAAGGATTGCAGCTTCAGTCAAACCTGAATCGCATTAAAGATGCCCTTTTCTCCTTGCTTCAGGTGCTTTTTACCCTTTCTTGTGAGTAGGAGGAAAAAAGGCAGCAGGTAGCTGGCAATTCAGTTCTTTGTAGCAGAAGGACCTGTGACAGAGTCTCAACTGACCCAACATGGCACTCCTTGCCATTCACATGCTTTTCATAGAGTACTGCATTCTTGTGCTCTTCCAAAGCCATACAAAAGTGTTTTGAGTACAGCTTCTTTCCATAGATGAATTTTAAGAAATAATACTTCTTAAATACTTTCTGTTATTTTTTTTATCAGTAGACCTGCTTTTTACAACATTTTACCCACTCTTTGAACACTTCCAGTCTGAAAACAACCAATGAGGATTTCCAGCCTCTCTGCCAGTCCCACTGAAGGTCCCAGGGTGGTGACCCAATCTGTCACTCTTTGATTGTGCCATGCTTTGGATTTTCTTGCCTAATGGACAAACCCTGCACTTGTCCTGTCCAAGCCCCATGAGGAAGTTGCTGCCTAGAACCATTAAGTGTCTTCTGGACTGACCACCTCAGTTGTCTGAATCTCAAGGCATTTCTGGACTGAAGTGCCACCATTCCCTGTACAGGTCCCTCTTACTCATTTTGTGCCATCTGCAAGTTTGCTGGAGTGGGGTGATGCTTTTTAGGTTTCCATCTAGGCATTGACAAATATATTGAACAGCATCTACACAGTATCAAAGAAAACAAACTATTCTCATGCAAGGACTTCAAGAGGCCACATTTCACCCCATTACTCACACAGGAGAGCACAGGAAGCAAAACAGCCTCACCACCCACACCAGTGCAGTTTTACCAAGCATAGTCCTCTACTTCCCTTTTCCCCTTCTGCTCCTACCCTGCTTTCAGCTGTACAGTCTTTCTCATTGTGACTTAAGGCTGGGATTTACATGAAGAAGATGTGGTGTGATGGTGAGTGTGGTCTTCTGTAAGAGGGACAAGTCCTCAGAAAAAGACCAACACTAATTGCCCATAGACAGTAAGGGTTACTGAGTTGTCTTTCCTGTCAGTTCAAAAGACAGAAATTTCCTCTTTTAAATAAAACTGTTAGTATATTATTCCTCTGTTTGGTCTTCTATGTCAAAGTTGGTCTTTTCAGTCTACAGTAAGAAATAATGCCAAGTTGTAATGTGCATAGACTGAAATGGGGGACAGTGATGTGGAGGAACATTTAGCTAAGACAGCAGACCTGCTGTTCACTCTGCAAGATGGTTATGATCTGGAAAAAACTGACAGATAAGGACCTTAAAGCAGAGCTGCCTGCAGGCTATTTTTGTTCTGCAGTTTGTGCAGACAGGCCTGAGATAGCTTTAGAAGAACTAGATTGGCTCTTGAGAGTATTGCAGTTGTGGGTGGATGCAGCTTGTCCCAGATTAATCCCACAGATATTGTCTCACCTCCTGCATGGGTCTCACAAGCCACATTGACTCCTCCACTGGCCCAGCTATGCTGTTGACAGCCTTGAATAAAGCTAGCTGGGCACCCAGTGGCTGCACAGCATAGAGGTGCTTCCTGCTTCTAAAGAGGAAAGATATGATGTCTCTGCAACACAATTCTTCTTCCACTTTTGTGTAGGGGCATAGTCTATAGAGGTGGCCATGGAAGAGTAAATTGGGCTGTGGAGCATACGAACAGCAGCAACTACTGACTTCATCAGACTCATTGACAATGTGTTTGGTTTGTCTGCACAGTTGCTTTCTGTACCCTCCTTTTTTGCAGTTCTTTATTTATCCCTTCTTAAAAGTATTCCTGTTGTGAAGTTATGTTTCTTCCTGGTGACACAGATATTTTTAACATTGCTTATGTATATTTATTTTTCTTACTATTTACCTAGGAAGCAAAAGGATTAAAGAGACTGCTTTATTTACTGCTATCCAAATGCTCTATGCCAGTGATAGCATCTTTACATACTCATGCAGCTATCATTTAACTGCTTGCAGACATAGAGTTTCTTTACTTATCATTTTACAAAATGAGCATCACTGACAGGACACAAATCCTGGAAAAGTTTATGGTATCGTATTATGGCAACAATTCAATTGAAATGTCTCTTTGTTATGAACCCATTTTGCTTTGAACTCAGTGTATCTCAATGTTGAAACAGATAGTGCGATAAACACTTCTTGGGACCCACAATGTGAAGTTCAATTTCCCTCTTCTGTTTTCACCCTCCTGTTGTCCTGCAGGGATACATGCAGCTATCAGCATCTGAAGGGATGGCCATAGTTATCTTCGATGTTGAAAAAGGACAGAAGAGAACACATTATTTTTTGTGTAGTGGAAGACATCTGAAGGGTATATATTCAACTCACGAATTAAACTTCAGGACTTCAAAAAGAAACATAAGCAGAAATTTTAAATGTACTTTCCCAAGTGCTAGTTTTACAGAGTTTCTATTTGCTGAAATACTTTTTTTTTTTTTACAGGAGATGACATTTAGCTTACATATTCTTTAACAGGTCATTCTAAACTTAATTAACTGCTTAGGTGTAAGGTATTTATCTAAGGGGTAGTCATGCAGGACCAGATTCTCTTACTGCAGCTTGTCTGCTTCATCTCAACAACATAAGAGAATTTTCAGACATTTCTCCATGTGACAGGAGCTTGCAGCCCTCAGTGGCCAAGGGTAGAAGTTGCCATTTCAGGAGCAACACCATGCTGATGTGTCCTGCCAGCTTTTAAGTACTTGTGTTTTGGGGTCTTGGTGGTAACGCGTTGCGAGCCTCTTGAATTAACCACTCCAATGAGCACCCTCCTAGGACAATGTGGGTGGTCTGAGTCAAGACCATGGCAGGGTGTAAAGAGGAACAAACCTGTTCAAAACCTGATTTCTGCTCCATGAGAGTCATCTCTACCCCAGGATATGGCCCACAAACCTCATTCCTCTAACAAAGATATAGTGATGTATGGATGTGGATCTTGAAGAAATGAGCCTGGAATAGAGACTGATGCAGTTACAGCAGCCAAAACTCTCTAGGGCAGGAGTTCATGGGTCTGGTAGCAAAAAGACTCTGCCTTTATTGCACTGGTTCCTATAACCAGTGGGTCTGCTGCTGCTGCAAAAGACTATGCATCATTCGTATTTCAAACACCATTCAAATTCAAGCTCATGACAAGAATAGCTAAAGACAGCATCCTGCTGCCTTTCTGGTGTTTGAGTCCTACATCTCAATTTGCCCTGTGAAAACAGACCTGGGCTTCATGCACGCCTTTTATACAAACTTTGCCCACCCTCTCTGCTGCCACAGCACCAGTCTGACAGCTTCTCACCTTCTGTTTGCATTTGAATCTCTGGGATCCTGTCCTCCAGCCCTAGGGTATGTGCAATGCACAGAGATGTCAAGGGGTTTCCCTTGGCAGAGCCAACACTTCTCTGCCTGCACTACACTCTTTTCCTCTTTGTGGGCTGACCTCCTTGTCTTACCCTCTCCCACATGTCAGAGCAGCTCCAGCGGCAGCGGTGTAGTTGTCTGATACTCAGGTGTAAGTAGCAGGACAGATCTTTTCAGCCTGCATGGGAGATTACAGCAGCAGCAAGGATATTTGTAGGATGTAATTTTTCTTGGGGACAGCTTGAAGCTCACCTTTGTGCTTGCTGGCTGTGGGGACAGCCTGAACTGGCACAAACCAGAGACCTGCAACAGTAGACAGCAGATCCTATTCTTTGTTCTTTGTCCTGAAAGATGGCTAAATACCAATTCTTAATTACATTTCAGCATTTTCCCTTTAAATGTTAATGGTAGTGTATATTAAAAAATGACAGTGCCACTCAATCTGCCTGAGCTGAGATGACCAGTCATTCTGGAAGTAAATAGGTACAATCATTTTCATTTTACTAGATTTGCATTCACTTACACACTGAATTTATTTGCTTCTCTAACTTTTAAAAATATACTTTGTGGACAGAAGAAAAATTTGTTTAGCAAATTACCTTTGAGTCACCCTTGTTTAGGAGGAGCCAGTGATACAGGTACCTTTCGGGACTTCTTTGTTGTGGGACAATGCACAGAATAATACACTAAGTAATTTGGTTCAACAATAAAAATCAAGGCGTGAATGACACTAACAACTATAAAAGAGGGAAAACTAATTTTCTCAGAGTTACACTGATGTTGTAAATGAAGTATCACAGGTGATTATAAACCAATTGTGATGAGCTGAAATGTCTCAGAAAAAATGGGAGAACTTCATAAAAATGCTGACAAACACAGATCTGCACTGCAGGTGTGGAGGGCTTGAGATCTTGCTCCACAATTTAATCTACAGTCACTAGGACCACCAACAGGGTATCCTAGAACCACTGTTGCGAGCAAATTGTGTCAGTACTCATTTAGGCACATCACTTGTGAATTTCTGTAAGCTTTTAAGAATCTCCTATAACATGATGCTGCAAGACACCTATTAGTGTTCCCTGTTTCTTCTGAGGGCAATAGTGAGAAGGAACTTCTCGAGTTAGCAGGTATGAGACCTCATTTCTGAAACTCTGACCCATTTTCATACCTGACAGGCTTCATGCCAATTCTAACATTCCCTGACTAAAAAAAATAAAGGAAAATGAAAGCAAAACTAGAGATTTCATGGGTTTTGTCCTACATAATTCCAGAATTAGATTTCTTAATCAGTTACAGTATATCAGGCTGAGTTTTTTTCTCTGACCTCAGAAGTCTGGGTAGGAGAGGCCAATACAGACATCAGAGACAGCCTGACACTATCACAGATAGATACATCATTGGATCCATTTCATTAACTCTTCTTGAATGGGAACATTTTCTGGAGACTGGTAAAAGAAGTGATAATGAGGTCAAAATCATAATTCCTGAACTATTAACATTATAAAACAGTGGCCAGATTTGCTCATTTTTTTGGTTGATGGCATGCAAACCAGTCATGTATCATATGTACACTGCTTCTAACAGCTGAAATACCTCCTTCAGCTTAAAGAAGTAAACATCTGTTTCTGAAACATGAAGACTGGGGACTTCACCTTGTCATGCAGGAACTTCCATGTGTATAGCAGGGCAGAAAGAAAGCTGCCTTTATGGTCATGGTCTTGCCATACAATGCATGAGTTCAACAGGTCTAGCAGGTATGATGCACCAGTATCCCAGCTGTTTGCACATTACCACCATATAAGTGTGTTTCAGAGGTAGACAATAAGCACCATCCTAGGTGCTTTGAGAGTCATGAAATCAATCTCTCGTGTGAAGCAAGGAGGTTAGATAGTCATTCCATGCAGCCCAGTCATCCTGGTAGAGCAGCTCAGGTTAAAGTCTTGAGGCACACCTTGATGGCTGCCTGGTGCAGTCCACAGCACATCTCAACCTGTGCTATGCAAGACTCACGTTCTCTTCTAATTTGTGACTGAGAGCTTCCTTCCCTGCATGTATACCCAGCCTGCTACTGAGCATGTGCATGGTATGGCAACTTGTACTTCAGCTGACTAACTACACACTAAGGAACTAGCTTCTTTTTTACAGTCTGGGCAGCGCTGAGTGAATTTCCTCCCTTTTTACCAGTTCTTTACTATTGTATTTTCATTATTTGGCCCTTGGGCTTAGCATCATTTCCCAATAGACAAGGAGTTGGACAATTAGGAAAGATTATTCTTGTAGACCATGTGGGTCAGTTAGATGACAAGCTGACAGCAGAAGTGGGCTCTGTCAGCAGGCTGCAGAGTGACTAGGTAACTATCACTAAAAACTGGGACAAGATCTTCATTTTTGGTGGAAATGCATGGGAAAGGGTTGAAGAGTTTTCTGCAAAACTCAAGTGTTCTTCTTCTAACTCATTAAAAATCCGTACTTGCAAAAAATCCTGGGAGGAGAGCTGCCATAATTTTCACAAGTTGGCAGAACAGGAGCATTTGTCACCCTGAATAAGCTGTGGGAAGTATTTTTAACATGTTTAATTACATTTGGCATTCCTGTAGCACAGCCGAATGCCAGAGGTGGCCAGTTCTCTCAAAAGTGATCCTAGCATAGTGGGAGTCTGTGGGGGAAACTGTAAACCAGTTTCCAGGTCTATTTTATAATTAAACTGTCTTTAAAAGCTAAGCTATCTGCTTCATTTTTTATGGCTGAAAACCAAGAATTTTCTTCAGAACAACTCTAAAAGCAGGAATAACTTCTTTTTTTACAGTCAGCCCAATTGGTGTTCCACTTAGGGCTGATAAGAACACCCTGATTACTCTTACCAGGAGATCATAGAATTGTAGAATCATAGAATCACTAGGTTGGAAGAGACCCATCAGATCATCAAGTCCAACCATTCCCACCAAACTCTAAACCATGCCCCTCAGTACCTCATCCACTCGCACTTAACACCTCCAGGGAAGGTGAGTCAACCACCGACCTGGGCAGACCATTCTAGTGCCTAATGACCCTCACAGTGAAGAATTTTTTCCTTATGTTGAGCCTGAAACGCCCCCGGTGGAGTTTGAGGCCATTGCCTCTTGTCCTGTCCCCTGTCACTTGGGAGAAGAGGCCAGCTACCTCCTCTCCACAACCTCCCTTCAGGTAGTTGTAGAGAGCAATGGTTAACACTGTCCAATTACAATTATAAACTGCATAGATACACATGTACATGCATACAAACTCCACTTGCTCTGTTCAGGGTGAGAAGTCCTTATATATTCCAGACTCTTGGAATGTGACATGGGCAATGATTTTAATCTCTTTCCCTTAGAATCATAGAATCACCAGGTTGGAAGAGACCCACCGGATCATCAAGTCCAACCATTCCTATCAATCACTAAACCATGCCCCTTAGCACCTCGTCTACCTGTCCCTTAAATACCTCCAGGGAAGGTGAATCAACCACTTCCCTGGGCAGCCTCTGCCAGTGCCCAATGACCCTTTCCATGGAAAATTTTTTCCTAATGTTCAACCTAAACCTCACCTGGTGGAGCTTGAGACCATTCCCTCTTATCCTGTCCCACATTCCCTTCATGGAATAATAGCTGTGCACAGCCAGTGTGGTGTTTAAGACTGCAATGGATTCATACTTGTCATGGAAATAAGTCCTTTTGCACAATTCATCCCTGTATTCATTATTATTTTTATTGGGTTTCCCTCCCAATTTCACCAGGCAATTGACGGTAGTTTTAGTTTTCACATTGCCTCTTTTCTCACAGTGGTGATGTTTCTCTGGCATGACATAAAATATGGTTGACAGAAGAAATTAGTTACCATCCTGGATGAGGGCCACACAGTGTAGTGTGAAGGTACCCAGTCATGGCCATTTCTGTGCCTTGCGGCAGGGAGCACATGCACACATGGGGTCCTTCTGTTAAGCCCTCAGGCAGGGATCCCTCTCCAGGTACATTGGGATCATCATTACAAGCTGGGCTGGGATCTGAAACAGTGTATGTGGACGCATCAGATGACACTGATCATGAGTTAAGTGAAAGAGAAAGGTTTCATTTACAGCTGTGCAGTTGGGCAGCTCCCGTGACATGTGGAAGCAGTGGCCCTGCATGGTACTGCACTTACTGCATGGGCATCCCAGTGGGAACAGGGGCAACTTAGAACTATCTGACATGGTGCTCCAGAGCTTCACTTGGTGCCATCCTATGCTAAAGCAGAGGTGAGTGTCTGCTGTGAAACTCTCTGAAGATTTTCCTGGAGCTGCTCTGAGTGGGAATGCAGCGAGAGTGCAAGGGAGATGTTGATGACCACAGCTGTGTCTTTATTGGCATCCATTATTACAGACATCTTTTCCTATTGAGACAGATTTGCCTTGTTTCAGCTCTAACAAGACTAGAAAGTATTAGGATTACTAAACTTTGGGCTAGAATAATTCTTCCACATCTATTAATCCACTTTTTTTCTGAAAAGTAAAATGCTGTACTACTAGAAAGACAGGTCACCATTTTTTTCTAGTACCGCTACAGCAGTTCTTGTTGCATAGTTTTTTCTACAGAAATTAAGTTTGTTATGCAAATAAGGCCATGCCTTACAATTGTAAGTTTGCCAGTACAATTAACTCATCTTCAGAGAATCATAGAATGGTTTGAATTGGAAGGGATCTTAAACATCATCTCATTCCAAACCTCCTACCATGGGCAGGGCCACCTCCCAGTACACCAGGCTCCTCAAGGCCGCATCCAAGCTAGCCTTGAATGCCTTTAGGGATGGGACATCCACAGTCTCCCTGGGAAACCTGTTCCAGTGCCTTACCACCCTTGTGATTATTTTCCTCCTTACGTCTAGCCTACATCTGCCCCTCTCCAATTTATAGCCATTTCTCCTAGTCCTATCACTACATCCCTTTGTAGAAAATCCCTCCACAGCCCTCCTCTAGACCTGTTCCAACAGTCCCATGTCCTTTTTTTCACTGGGAATTCCAGAACAGGACACAATACTCCAAGTACAGTCTCATGAGAACGGAGTAGAGGAGCAGAATCACCTCCCTTAATCTGCTGGCCATATTTCTTTTGATGCAGCCCAGGATACAGTTGGCCTTCAGGGCTGTGAGTGCACATTGCCAGCTCATGTTGAGCTTCTCATCAATCAGTGCCCCCAAATCCCTCTATACAGGGCTGCTCTCAATCATGTCATCCGCCATCCTGTATTAAAATTGTGGAACCTCATGATGTTCACATAGGTCCATTTCTCCAGCTTGTCCAGGTCCTTCTGGACAACATCACATCTTTTCAGTGCGGCAACTGCATCAGTCAGCTTGTTATCATCTTCAAACTTGCTGAGGTTGCCCCCAATCTCTTGTCTGTATCGTTGATGATGATATTAAACAGCACGGGTCCCAGTAAGGACCCCTGGGGGACACCACTTCTCACAGACCTCCATCTGGACATCAATCTGTTAACTACTGCTCTCTGAATATGACCATCCAACTAATTTCTTATCCACTGAACAGTCCACCCATCAATCCATATCTCTCCAATTTAGAGAGAAGAATGCTGTGACAGACCATGTCAAAGGCTTTACAGAAGTTCAGATAGATCACATCCATTGGTTTTACTATATCCACTGCTGTGGTTATCCCATCATAGAAAACCACAAGGTTGGCCATCCAAGACCTGCTCTTGATAAAGCCATGCTGGCTGCCACTAGTCACAACCCTGTCTTCCATGTGCATGTCTTCTAGGAGGATCTGTTCCATGATCTTCCCAGGCACAGAGGTGAGATTGACGGGTCAGTAGTTCCCAGGGTCATCTTTACTACTCTTTTTAAAAATGGGCACAGTGTTACCATTTGTCACCAGGGACTTCTCCTGATTGCCATGACTTTTCAAATATCATGGAAAGTGGCTTGGCCACCACATCAGCCAATTCCCTCAGGACTCTAGGATGTGTCTCACCAGGTCCCATAGACTTTTAAATGTTCAGTTTCCTCAGGGTTTCATGTACCTGATCCTCCCCTACAGTGCGAGGTGCTTTACCCCTCCGCTCCCCTTGTTGTCCATTCACCTAGGAGGGGTGAGGAGTGCAGTTGTCAGCAAAGGCTGAGACCAAAAGTTGCTAAGTACGTCAGCCTTGTCCTTGTCTGTTGATATGAGGTCACCATTTTCATCCATCAGTCGGGGTATGCTTTCTTTAACCTTCCTTTTCTAATTGACATCTTGCAGCATGCTCTGTCCTCATTACATTTTTATCTTAAGAACTAATACATTTTGCCGTTTGCTATTCTTGTTACAATCACAAATAAGTCATGAGAATGAATATATTTTGCACCACTTTGTCCTTCTTATAATTTTAAGATGTTCTTAAGAATGGATTAGTTCAATGCCACTTTTCACTCTTTATTCTGAGAAGGGAAATTAAAGTAGTTATGAAACTCCAGCAGGCACTATTCTCTAGCTATTTGTTATCAGACTAGAGATTTTATCAAGGAGAAAAATAATAATAATAAAATCTATACTTCTGCTTGAGAGAATGCAAAGGTTGTGAATACAATGGTGTAGATGACCTACTCTTTGTGACTATCTCAAGGTCATAATTTCAAGTCCTGTTCAGATGCTATTAACTATAAAGATATAAATTTCATTAATTCACTTTTTCCCAAGTGGAGTGAAAACAATTATTTAAAAATTAACAGTGGAAATATTTAGAATTCTGCCATTCAATTTCCCTGGAAACATTTGTCATATTCTGATCATTATGAAAACCTGAAATAAAAATAAATTGAATGTATTCAAAGAGCAGTAGTATATATTAATAACTGATGTATACTTCGTCATAAACTACCAGGAAGACAAATTCAGTGCAGTTGTCTTAGAATTTTGTCATATTCTCACTAAATTACATAAACCCCCTATGGATTTTTAAGATGTACCAAACCTGTATTTATCATACGCAAACCAAATTCAAAGCATCTCAGAGTATATTCCTACACTGGCAGGTGGATCTGTGCAAGGCACTTATCATAGCTGCTGCCTCCCAGAGTATTGCTTTCTTTTCAGACTCAGAGTAGCATGTCCTCAGATCATGATGGAGACTGGCTCAATTCTGGAATCATTGTATTCATACAACTGAAGTCTAACAGGAGAACAGGGTTTGAAACAGGATTAAGCAGGCTCTCTGATTACCCTAATGGATTGGGAGATTTCAGAGAAAATACAGATTACTTTCATTAAAAAGCTGAGCAAGTACATTACGACTCTCCCATTCTCTCCTTTCTCAGTAGTGCCAGCAGTAACACCAGCATCTCAAAGACTTTATATCTGGGGAAGACACTGAAAATACTGTAAAATCGGGCTTGAAATTCCATTCCTATTAGTGCAGATGAGCAATAATTCAGCTCACATTTATTCTAGGTCCACAACTGTAAAACCATTTATTTCCTCTCTTGTAATATAAGGAGAGAAAGTGTAATATAAGGAGAGAAAGTTGAGTTACATTATACTGTACAACTGCAACTGTCTGTCTTTGTCTGTGGAGCTATTGTCTACCTCCTAGTCTCTTTATCTTTTTTAAATCAGCACAATATTTTTAGCAGCACATAGTTATCCAAAGCGTATGTTACTGCATGCTACAACAAAACCTTCATCTCTGTTTTTTTTCTTGTTATATGTCGTATTTTACAAGTGCAGGTTAGTTTTTGCCTTGCTTATGGGAGAAGAGCATGAAGAATAGATGACTGCTTGCTCCCAAGATGAAACTGGACAAGAAATCCAAGTTTTGGTGCTTTGATTGGAAATGTATTCTGTTCTCTCAAAACTCCAATTCAGATATGGATGACCTCAAAAGCCAGGGGATTTTTTTTTTTTTTTTTGCAGCCTACAGACTGCTTCTTTTGATCTGCTGTAATAAATAAGCCTGTGAACCTGACTCTGACTGGATATACATGGTTGGCATCATTTTAACAGCTTATTAATTAGATAAAAATGAACTTCTCATGTACTCTTCAAAGCATCCTCTTTGCACCAAGAGAAGAACTTCTGTTTGGACAGATTGGAGATGCATCTCCTGTAGTCAGGGCTTCTCTTCATCTCTTCTGTAGCTGGCTCAAGGCCTTCACTTGTCCTGATACTCCTTAAACTCTGAATCCACTTGTAAAAGTAATTAAAGAAACGTCTCTTTCCATGTAGATAGCATCAAATCCCTTTCAAACTATTAAAAAACAGTTACAGGGTTTCTAATGAGCAGCATTAACAAAAAATAGTTACAGCCTGAAATTTCACCTGGTTTCCCATTATGCAACTGAAAGATTTATAGTCCCAGATTTTCAGTGTTCTCTAGATAAAAGGGAGAGCAGAAAGGGGAAACACCAGAGAAAAATATCTACATAATGTCAAGGTCAGCAGTGCACTGTCAGCCTTTTCTATGCAGATTCATCCCATTCCCAGAGCAGCTTCAACCCCAAAGTAGTGCCTGATGCCTGGGGTTGGCAGAGCAGTTCCAGAACCAGATACTGCACCCCAAGGGATTCTTAGAGCATACAGAGATGTCCAGTGGAGCCCTTTCACCCCCAGGATTCAATATGCTGTCTGTGCTTGACCAGGAGCTAGGTGTGTGCTGAAGGCTTTGCCAGAACAGAACTTTGTCATTGCCAGTGGATGGGAAAATGTTTAAAATGAGCAAACATGCTCTATTTGATTTTGTGTGCTTGCTTGCTTTGATGGAAATCTTAATTTTTCTTAGATTTCTTCTATAGAAAGCAATTTGGGTCAGCACATCATTCATAAAAAACAGATGGGGCATGAAAATACAGGGATGCTATTGGAAGAAATCTTGTTTGATCTCTGAGGAAAAAGAAACACCCCAGCTTGGTACTGCAAGGTCTTAAAACTTGCCCAGCCTGGTGCCCATAGAGATTCTCTCCATCTTCTGACCCCATACGTGAACATGAAGAGTTTGTCACATCCTTACTGCTTGATCTTCCTGCTCACTTTTCACCCCATGTTCTCTTCTGTTGACTCTTGGTTTTGATTTGGTTTGATAAATATTTTTAATTAAGAATATGTATCATAATTCATTGAAGGGGCACCGATAGGAGCTATGGAAAATAAAATTTACCTCCAAACCATTCATGAAGCTTAAAACTGAGCAAAAGTTATGACTCAAAACAAGAAATGTGGAAGTTCAGAAAGTTCAGCTGAAAACAATACAGCATTGGGTATTCATCTGTCCTGCAGATTGCAGATGAGAAGAAAGTAGCAAATCCTGCCTCATATGTTAACTGTTGTTGCATTCATATTCCATGCTGGTTTTAGTGTGACAGTAATACTATTTTCTGTCAATATATGTGATTACTTTTGCCAAAGTGATTACTCATATGTAGGGTAGGTTATCATCTTCATTAAGGTGTATATTTAATTGATTTTTCAAACAAAAAATAATGCTTAATCAGGAAAATGGGCGTATAAAAATAGATTTCAATGTATAATTTTCATTTGTATGTGACATATATTTCATGTTATAACTATTTATTTCAACCTCTCTACAACCTCTGTAGTTCTTTCCCTAGACTCCTTGCTTGAGATGTATCCAGAGAAATCAGTTGGTTTAATCACAGAAGCCCAATACCCTCGCAATTAAATTTTCATAAATTCCTTTATATACTGCCTATACTTACTTGAATAAATTTTTTGTTAGTGACAGGATTCTTCTCTATCTTCAGCTTAGATTTTTACATTTTGGGGGTCCATCAAAACGGAAAAAAAGATGTTCCCAGGACACATAGTAAAGTTTTCATGAACTTCCTCTATCCTGGNTCAACCTCCTTTCAGGTAGTTGTAGAGTACATAAAGGTCTCCCCTCAGCCTCCTCTTCCCCAGGCTAAAAAACCCCAGCTCTCTCAACTGCTCCTCATAAGACTTGTTCTCCAGCCCCTTCACCAGCTTCGTTGCTCTGGTGCATCAGATAAGCTTATATCTGCCACATCATGATTCAGTCATATAAATGTAGTTGCCCAGTGTGACAACCTGGATCAATCATGCTCCTCATCACAAGGTGATGCAGTCACTCAATATGGCTGAAAATATGCCAGCTCCTGGGAGAAAAATTATTTTAATGCAAGTGTCTCAGCACATCTTTGAAAAGACAGCCCCCACCACCGTATCACCACCCCTTGCAGGGGGGTGGCTGGCACATCCAACACAAGAGTTTTGTTGCAGGGCCTGTAATTAGCAACCAATAAAATCCCCCCACCCCCAGCGCCCCTGTAGGCCAGCAGCAGGTGCTCCTATTTTCAGATGTATGCGAAATATCTGCCAAATCATTTGGCACATTTCAACTAGAAATGTGCCAAATTACCTGTCATAGCTAAACTGCCTTTTAAAAAGAATGATAAATGGTCTTGCTTCTCCAGTTCTGTGGAAACAGAGTGCCCTCCCATGGATCCGGACTGCTGGTAGGGTCCCCACACTGGTCCCCATTTGGTTCAAGCAAAGTCATTTGACACCACGTCAAGATATCTGGGTTTCATATACAGTTCCAACTAAATAAATAAACCAATCTTTGAGACTGCTGGTGCCACTGGGCAGGAACATGAGTCAATGCCGGTGCCTGGGCTTTGACTTCTAGCCCTATGCTTCAGCAAGAACCAGTGAGCAGCAGAGGAGAAGCTGCATGGTAAGCATCCTGTGTGCATGCTTTACATAGCCACAGCTCAGAAAGGACACCACAATGAGAAGAAAAGGAATGAAATCTCGGGACTAGAAAAAAGCCCAATCTCAGCAGAAAGCATCTGGAAGCTGCCAACTGTACAAAACTTTGACACTGGAGCGATTTTGCTGCAAAGCAGGGCAGCTTCTAGGAGGTCTGGCCTAAGTGGGAAAGATTGCCTTTGCCCCTGCATGGTGGGATGGCCTAGACAGAGCAAGAAAGCCATAGAATGACAGGAAAAGCGGCTATTGCAGATGCCCATTGCTGTCTACTCCCACCCTGCAGGAGCTGGGAGTTTCTTTTGTGCAGCACAATAATACCAGATGAATTCAGTATAAATCTGTTCTGTCATTCAGGGATCGTGTTTTCAGCCTTTTTTTGGTACCAGACCCATGAGGTAATCAGATTAGCTGTGAATAGATTTGTGCCATCCAGAGCTATTTCAGTACTGATGGGCCACTGTTCCTTTCTGCAAAACATGTCCAAGCAATTTATCTACACATTTGATTTAGTCTTCTATGCAATCACCCTCCTTCAGGGAGAAATTAATTTTTTTCCATAGAAGGTTTTTTTGTTGCTATACAGACATGCATAAGTTGAGTTAATTCTCAAACTTCTCTTTTTAAAGCTAGAGAAGTCATCAGGAAATATTTGTTGATTCCCTAACTAGAACCAACATTTAGTAAACTTGGATAATAAAACTGAACCATCAAAGAAGACTTCTTCAATGAGTTCATATGTTTAAAGAGGGATGTTTCTTCTACAAGTTACTTCTTCCTTGCTGTTGAACAGCCAAAGAACTGTCATTAGAACTACCTTTACAAAAGTCACACCAGGCAGAGTTCCTACCCTTCACTCTTGTCTGTACAAAGCTTTCCTAAGAGAAGCAAACAGAACAAGCACATTGCTGTGCAGGGAAATTATATAAATGTGGAGGTCACATCAGTGCAGAAACAGGAGTAAAAACAGTAGTTTCACACAGAATGCACTGCCTCCACTGAAGGGAAGCAAGGGCACTGGGTTCCCGACCTTGCTGAGCAAGTTCACAATTACAACCCTGCTGTAGGTTGACAGCAGGTAAAATGTGAAGTCGGCAGGTCTTTAGAAAACAAACTGGAGGAACTTGATGGGATATTGACAAGGGCAATGGGCTATGAGAAACTGCTTTCGCCGTTGGTCCCCACAGAATGACGCCTCGCAAGGGCAGTCTGGAAAGAGGATGGTTTTGTTGTCTCTCTGGCAGCTGGACAGCAAGGTCAGACCAGCAGAGAAACATAGAATCATAG
>WAAB01005816.1:105677-159657 GCA_013389865.1 Piaya cayana | reverse complement strand
GTCCTCCCTTATAAAGAGGGCTAGACTATATTTAGCTATTTATTCCACTCAGTAGACACTATTGAATAGTAAAAGATGAATGTGGACATCATGTAATAATACAAAGTACAGCCGGAGCCTATGATTCATAATGATATTTTTGAGATTTCCTATAATGTGATAACATTAACTATCTAGCTCTGTGTTAATATCTAGCCCTTGCATGGCTTTTTTCAGATCTTTTCAGCTTTTGTAAAAAATAATAACAATTCAGTTCCCATTCCCCTCATTGCCCAGCTATGCAAAGGTGACTTGGACAAATAAATCAGGCCTCCTAGACAAAAAGTACTGGAACAGTCCTTAGTAAAACCCTTGTTCCAGTCTGCCTGCAGAAGTCTGTTGGGAAGAATAATACAATGAGCTCCAAGGGCCCTGGCAGGGTGGAGCTGGATAAAGTCATGAAGAGTGGTAATGACTCTATTGTGTTATGTTAATAAAGTAACCTGAAGTTGGGGGGCAAGGATTTGCAACCTAGCAACAAAATTATCTGGGTTGGGCCGTGGCCAAGGAAGACTTGTTACTAGGGCAGAAGTGACCAATCAATGTTTACCTCATGTTTGGCCTGCTTGGTCTAGATAAGCAGCGAGTTAACCCATAATAAGGAACTTCATCTGAAATCAAATTGATTTTTCTTGAGGTTCTTCTTGCTGCCGCCATTGTTAGAAGTCATTAAACTTGATTTACATGTTTTTAAAGTTTTACAACCACATATGTATAGAAGATACCTCCTCATTGACTCATGGGTTTCTTACATTGACGCCTGTGTCTTACAGACAAAATTATTTAAGCTAGATTTTATACATTCCCATTTATAATATGTTCCTTAAGTGATGGTACAATACCAGAATGATTCAGTAGTTGTATTCAGGACATCATTTTTATGTTTCACCTACCTGGGTTATTACTTAAATCTATTACTTAATTTTAGACTGAGATATGACATTTAAGTAAATATGCAGGAAGCAGCAATAGAAATTTTTCACAAACAGATTTTTCCAGTCTTGTTTAAGTTAGTCTCTCACAATATAAAAACTATAAACTAACAATAATGTGTCTTTAGTGACTATTGCTTTAAAGTAAATTCCAAATATGGAAGTTTGGGTAGCCTTCTCAACATTTTCCTTTAAGCAGATATTGCATCTATGAACAATTATTTACTCACTCCAAATGAAAAAAGGATTATTTTTCATGTTTCACCCTATTAGTTAAGATAACAAATGATATTTAGTTTACTTGAATGTAAGCTTTTCTTCAAAGTTCTTTCGCAGTATAACGTAGTGAAATTCTTTAACTTCAGAAATCTGCAATGCATAACAGGAATATATGAGGACAACAGATATGTCCACGTTTAAAATCTTGCAAATAATAATTTTTGGTGAGTTACTTTTATTTAGAAGTATCTTCTTATATTTGAAGAGTTCCGTTTCTCTGCAAATATAAGCAATAGTATATTTAGCTTGCTAACAGTGTTTCAGTTATGTTAGTTTTGCATTCATAACACTTTCTAAGCATAGTATGCACTGCAGTTTCAATTATCAACATGACTAAACAAACATCATAAATAATTAGGAAGTACAGGTTTTTATAATTTAAAATTTAAGCATACACTTTACTCTTCACTCTTTGTTTAGGAAAAGTGCAAGCCTTCTATACTTCTGTACTGCAATACAGCTAATTTAATTTTGGTTTTGTTTCTCAAAGATAATGTAAGAATGCATGTATTAAAGTTTATTTCACTTGATCTATATCTATGACTTCAATGTACAACCAGAAGAAATAATAAAGAAAAAAAAGTGGGAAAAAAAAAAAAGAAAAAGTGCTTAAAGGAGGGCAATATTTTACTTGTGAAGAGGCCAAAATTATCCAAAAAAATTTTCATGGCCAATAATCTATAGGTATAATAAACCATAGGTACAATTTACCTTGAATTTAAGAAGATACCTGACAGTGTCCTTCAGCATCTTCTTCACAAACTGATAAAGCATGTTCCCGATAGGTAGACCACAAGATTTTTTGAAAAGCAGCTATACTGCCATCATCAAAGGATGGTGGTTAAAGACCCAAAGTTGAAGTGGCAGACAGTTATGAGTAGAGTTCCTCATGGTTGAGTAAAGGTTCTAACGTTATTCCATATCTTTAAAACTGATTTGAAGGATGGAATTGAAGGCATACTCACCAAGTTTACAGAGAGAGGAGATGTAGTTGCATTGGGAGAAAGAGCCACTCTAGAGACAGACCTCAGTGAGCTGCAAGACTGGGTCAGCAAGAACTACCTGAGTTTTAGCAAGGATAAATTTAAGGCCCTGTATATGAGATAAAATAAGCCCCATAGGCAGTGCATGTGAGGGTTGACTGGGAAGCAGCTCTGCTGAAAGGCCTCTTGGGGCCTTGGTGGATGGCAAGCTGAACAAAACCCAGCAATGCGCCTTGGTAGAAAAGCAGACAAAATGTCCTAGGCTGTAAAAATAAGAACAGAGACAGCAGATGGAAGGATGGGACTATTCAGCCCTACTAGTTATCTATTAGACCGCATATAGAATAATGTCCATTCGTAGTTCCTCCAGGTTGATAGACACATTGGAAAATTGGAAGAGGTCCAGTGGAAGACCATAAAGAAGACTGGAGAACTTTACAGGTGAAGAAAGATTGAAGGAAATGGGTTAGTTCAACCCAGAGATCAGAACTGTCAAGGTGGAAATTAACCCCAGTCTTTTGTTATTAAAAAGGTAGTTATAGAAAACAGAGATACTCTTCAGAGAGATACATGGAAACAGAATAAAAGGTGACAGGTACAAGTTTCTTCAGCAGATATTCTATCTGAATATAAGAAAACAAAAATCTCCCTCATAGGAACTATTATTAAGAGGTCCAGATACTTGTCTGCATTTCAGAGAGAAGTGACGCAAAGGTAGATTTTTCAAAAACGTATGGGTAAGTAAAGATACATATAAAGGCAAATATAAAGCTCATAATGTACATTCTGCTTGCATATTCATGTTAATCAACCTGATGTTTACAGTCTATCTGTGCAAGTTATGGAGTCCATGAATTCATGGTTGTTTTAAAAATTACTTAAGTCAGTGAAATGAATCGACCAGAATAGTAAGACAAAAAAAAAAAAAAAGTGTTCCATATTTGTCAGAACACAATTCAAACACATACTACCTTTGTTTCTTTTTTTCCTAATAATTCAAGTTACTTTTTGGTCTGCCTATTAATTGGAAGATCATGATTTAAACCATTAAACCCCCCTATTCTTCATTTTTCACAGAATTGCTTCAAACCTACTTTTTCTTTCTACAGATTAGTTGAATTTTTTTGAAAATATAATCTTGCAGAAGATGTTACTGAATTGTCAGCAGACTTATAAAACACAGCATACATAAATGTTTCACCATCTGAGAAACAAGCAAGCAGAAAGCAGGAGTGGCCAGCATGAAAATAAAAAGACTAATTGACCAACTGTGAATAGACAAATCTGTTTTGTTTCCTGAAACAGGAATGACAGAAAGAGATTTATCAACTGTCAAATAGTTTCAGAAAGTAGATATTTGTCTCTGTTTAAGCAAGTTGGCTTTGCAATAATGGCATTGCCCTGCAGGGCAATACTGCATCTAACAGATTTGGAAACTCCTGTTTAGAACTCTGCACAACTGCAGTATATTAAAGTAACTAATTGTTGATATTCAAATGCCACTTTTGAAAAATTTGTCACTACTGTGGGAGTTTCCATGCATACACAATATAATCTATAAAAGTGAATGAAAACAATTGCAAGCCATACTGTTCAAATAGCAAACGATACATAATAAAAAGCAACAATTTAAGTGACATTTTAAAGAATAACAGGTGAAATATCTAATATAGCGTCTGTGCCCTCATTATCTACAAAGTTACATCAGTTCACTAGAAAATATTAATTTCTTGCAAAAAATAACATATATGCATGAAAGCCTAATTTGTTTGCCCAAATTGTTTGTACACAAAATACACAAGTTCAACAAGCAGATGCATACATATTTTAGTAAATACTTTCTTTGTATTACTACATGACATTTATATTACTTATGCAAAATTCTTTCAAAATTTCTGGTGTATGTTATGGACATGAAATTTAGAGAAGACATAATTATTAGTCTAGAAGAAGTGTTTCTATTCCAGCTTTAGTATACCTAAGAGTCTAACTGAAACATCTTGTTAATCAAAAGAACCAAAATTATAGCACAACAAGGGTACTTGAATAAGTAATTTTAATGCACTCCAAAGCATTTCATATCTGACAAACTACAAAATCTACAACATCTGTTCAGGTTTTAACCATATGGAAATGTATGAATTCCTATTAAACTGTCTTACTATTTGCCCTGTGCTTTTAAAGGTGGAATTAGCTAGTTCTATGAAATCATTGAATATAAATAAGTGAAACACTGTCCTTTTGGTTGTGAATTACTTGTTCTACCAAGTAATAATGGTGGATTTGGATATTTAGTTAATACACATTCCGCAGTTTCACATTTAGATGGACTGAAGAATGTGGTTACCTCTTTATACTTAAATATTTTGATGCCTCCGGCTATTAAGAATTCAAAATTTATACAAATGTGAAAAGCAATACATTTAACAAATATTTATGCTTAAAGGCCTTGGTCCTCAAAAGCTACTAAGCTGACTTTCTAAAGCCACAAATAGCTATGCATACATCTTAGTCTTATCACAGTACTGCCAATTGATAACATTTTGTTGCATGTTCAGAAAAATACCTTTTAAAAAAAAAAAAAGCAGTGTGCACTGCTTTTTGGTATTGATAAATAAAATGCTAATTGCAGAATACGTTCCTTTTAAAGAGGCGTTTTAGTGACAGATTACTGAATTGTATTATCAAATACTTGATACACAAGGACAGAAAAAATTGCAATATAGTCACCATTTATGTTACCGCATATGTGGGATATGAAAACCAAGAATCTTTAGAATGTCATTTTGTTGTGGTTATCACACATGAAATATATAATCTGACCATGCAGACACACTTACATGTGCTAATGTGTGCTTTTTAATTTGTTTTTGTTTTTATTTCCATGCATCAATCTTGAAATCTGGCTGTCAGAAAAGTTAGAAAACACAGAAAACAGAGACTGGAAGAACTTTGAAAAGATATTTAACTCACTGACCAGTTCAAGATGAAATTACATGTATTTAATCAGTTGTGCCTTACAATTTCCTTCAGTAAATGATCCACAGATAAGACTAATAGATGCTGTTACACTGTTTAACAGTGCATGTGAACACCCATACATAAGTATACAATACCTAGCTCATTACATTGGAAGACAGGAGGTATCTAATTCAGGATAGTGAATATGCTGAAAATAGTTTCACTACAAATGATGGCTTCATTTACATGATTAATTATACTATGCATGTGTGCGTGTTTCTTTAGCAATTTTAGTAATTATACATAAATATAGTACACAGTAGTAGGATATAAAATGAAATGTCCTTTTAAGTTATTAGCAAAAATGAAAATCACTCCTAGAATTTTCCAGCTTTTGTGGATTTCTACAGTATACTTTCCAGACACCACCCTCAGATTTATTTTGCCCTCATTGACAGTTCAGAAATACCTAATTTTTCTCTCTGGACACTAGAATAAATACCCATAGCTCTGAATTACAAGATGTATCTCCCTTCTCTTTCCCATGCACTTTCATTCTTTGTAAACAAACTACACTCTTCGATATCACACTTCACTGTTATGCCAACTTATTATTACATGTATAAGTATCTATTAATATTTTTATTATGTATGCTAATATATATATATCATATATGCCTGCACTAATACTTAAATTCCTTCATTCAGGTATTTATCGTACCTCTTTCCATAGTATTTGGACATCAAATGTATTCAGTAGAATGATTCTGTGCTTTTCTTCTTCAAATTTTTTCTTGATTTTTTTTTTTCCCCTTGTCCATTTGGTCAGGGTATAAACCCCGTATATACTTCCTTTTCCAGTCCTTACCAATTCTAAATTCAAGTCTCTCATCTACTTTGCAAATAAGTAATGAAGATGCTTCATGAACTCCCAACTGTATATTGAATCAGTGTAATTTTGCAATCCATCTTGGTGAGTCTTACTATTTAGAGTGTGATATATTTTCATCAACTTATTATGAAGTGAACTTCCATGGAAGTTCCAAAGTAAGCTAAAGCATACTGAAATACAGACAAAGTTCATATTAAATAAACAGCATACACAGGATCTTTTTTCCCAAGAAAATTAGAACTTTAGAACATTAGGATTAAAACTTCAAGTACTTACGAAATATTAATTTAACAGGATTGGCTATCAAACAACAGATAAATGTGAAATGAATGAATCCCTATAAGGGTAAGAATTCCTCTTTACCTTTACACACAGGTCTATGATCACTCCATGCAGCAAAAACTTCAGCTATCCTCTGACAGGTAATACTTTTTGAACCTTGTAGCACATAATCTTCATCACAGGAAAACTGTACCATTGCTCCCAAGCTAAAATCAAACAATAACATCAAATTAGAAGCATTTTTTTACAGACAGATACCAGTCAATTCTTCCATTCTTTTTGGTATGATGGTCTTGAAAACAATACAAACGTGTAATCCAGTAAATATCATTTTTTGCTCTTAGTAGTAAAATGCTGCAGGCAATGTGTTAATCTGACTGTGCACAGCATTCAGCCCTCCACAGGCTTGGGCCAGAGTTGGTTTAACTGACCTGAGCACTATACAAATAATAGTAGATATTTATGTTAACTGAAGCTAGATAACAATAAAAAACACACATAAGGAAATCACTTAGAAGAGGAGCAAAGAGGTCAAATATAAGACTAAAGAATAAATACCCCCTAAATGTTGTATTCCTCCTAGTGAAGACCTCAGGATGCAGAAGACTTGCTGTAAATATCCTTCACCCCTGATTCTTCTTGAGGAAGGAAGGAACTTTTTACTTTAGTACCAAAAGGGACATTCAAAGGGGGTGAACAATACCAGATAAAACGATTAGATATTAAAAAGAATTCTTAAAAATTGTTATATTGTTAGTATGATTTTCTGTTATTAATTTGGACTAGGAATGCATTATTGTAAATAGACTAGTAATAGCTTTTATACTCTTTGGTAGGTTAAGATTTTAATTAGACTAGCAAAAACTCTCATTCCATGTAAATGGTGTGTTTTCTTTTAATAGTAACAAGATTCTGAATGTAACAACTATTAGACAAATTTACAAACTAAATATGAACATTTCTTCAATTACTGGCATACGTTTCTCAAGTTAATGGAAGAAAATAAAATAACTTGAGGAAAATATTTCTAGTTATTTAGCTGTGTTTATTTATGAAGTTGGCTTCAATAGATTTTGTGCTTTTCCACATGGAGTTGGCATTTGGTGTTTCAACTCAGCATAGAATGCAACAGAAAATAAACCCATAAAAACTCGGGTGGGTTATTTGGTTTGCTTTGTTACGGTTTTATGAGGGGAGGATTAGGATGGAAATTCAGTTCCAAAATTAAGAAAACTTCAGTACATGAATGTGTATTACTGGCATAATTATTCTCCTTTTAGATCATTTTACTTCATGTCCTGAATACAGTTGTAAATAGTCTATATATCAGGCCTTTCTCTAACACCAGAATCTCACACTACATGATTTCAACTTAATGTTTTCAGAAGGTTATTCATCACAGTTAAGTATTTCTATTATCTATTATCTATATTCTATCTATATTCTACTATCTATTATCTTTTCAGCTGCTAAATGATGGTCATTCTGGTTTTTTAATGAAAAGCTGGTGTTATTATTTATCCTGGGAAATACTCTTCTCTTGCACTCCAATAAAGAACAAATAAATCTCAAAGACTAAAATAGAGATGCTATAAAAGAAATAGTGAGAAGAGCAAAGTAAACTAAACATTAATATTTTTAAAATCTCGTGTATGGTGATACTACATTTTGTAGTGAAGCATATATTTTAAGAGGAATTTTGAGGAGTATCTTTACTTTTATCACCATGATAGCAGGTATTAATAAAATTTTATGGTTTGGTTTTAAAAATATATGATGAAAACCTGCAGAAAAATATCATACAGTATTATTTACCAAACTCTGTAGTGACAACATAAAAATACTTGCATGCACATGACCAAGACTACCACTTTACAATATGAATTACAACAAAACCTAGTATTTTGAAAAGGCTTCCAAAAGGAAAATTTCATAAAAATAGAAAAACACAAATTTCTTTTCCTTGGCCTGTGTGAGAAGCAGTGTGGCCAGAAGGACCAGGGAAGTGATTGTGTCCCTGTACTCAGTGCTGGTGAGGCTGTACCTTAATGCTGTACTCACTTTTCTTCCAGAGAAGAGCAATGAAGCTGGTGAAGGGACTGGAGAACAAGTCTTATGGGGAGCAGCTGAGGAAACTGCAGTTGTTTAGCCTACAGAAAAGGAGGCTGAGGAAGACCTTATCACTGTCTACAACTACTTGAAAGGAGGTTGTAGAGAGGTGGATGTTGATCTCTTCTCCCATATGACAGATGGTGGGAAAAGAGGGAATGGCCTCAAGGTGTGCCAGGGAAGGTTCAGATTAGACATCAGGAAAAAATTCTTCACTAAAAGGGTTATCTGGCACTGGAACAGGCTGCCCAGGGACGTGGTTGTCTTGCTATACCTGAAAGTATTTAAAAGACTGGTAGATGAGCTGCTTAGGGATATGATTTAGTAGTGAACAGGTACAGGTGGACTTGATGACCTCAAAGGTCTTTTTCATCCTAGTGATTCTGTGATTCTATGATTCATTATCCTTATTTTTAGATGGCCTAGTATTAACAAATATTTCCTTTAGGTGTAACAGCTAACACAAGTTACAAGGCCAGTAGTATTCTCTAGCCTAGGTATAGCTAATAAAATGGATTTAGTAAGTATAAAGCACTATGGCACAAAGCCCTACTCATAACCTAAGTAAACATAGATGTACTGATACTCTATATAAAGGATATTATAGGATCTCAAGCCCTTTTCCCAGCCTTTGCTACGTTTTCTAATAAAAATTGGCTTGTGTATCCCTATAAACAAACCATCTATACTGGACAATCAAAGGCAATTTGGTTCCCTGCCTTACATATGATCCAGATGGCTTACAGATTAAGCCTCTTCAAAGTGTGTGTAGACATCACCTGTTTTGCATATCACAGTAGAATTGAAGCATGATATAGGTATGGAGTTGTTCATTGTTATATACAATATAGACATCACTGCCAAAAAAAGAAAAATCTAAAGGACAGAATGAAAAACCTCAAGGAGTTTTAAAAACAGAATTTATTCAGAAAATCAGTTCTGTCTATGAGTGCAGCCAAAGGCTAGACTGGGTTCATTTAGTTCAATATGCTAAAACTGAGAGTGATGAAAACTGAATATTTGGAGAAAAACTTCAGAATACAGAAAGCATCTATAGTTCTTATTCTGATCCTTGTCATATTTCAATCATTTATGGTTAAAAAATTTTCTGAACTGAAGCTACTAATTTAGAGGTCCCTAGGTGACTAACTTGACTTCCTGGGCCAACCATCAAAGACTAAGAAGTTAGATTAGCAAGAAAAAGAGCTTCTGATGGTATAGTAGTCATAAAAGAAAGTTCATATAGGATGTTGGTCTATTAATAAATGGGTAAGACAACCTTGTGGCACTGGAATACAATATGGAAATGGCAGAAATACTCAATGACTTTTCATCATCAATTTCTACAGCACATCTGTTTCTAAACATCTGCATGTACCAGCATGATGTGGGAGGAAGAAAGGCAGCTAGTGCTGAGGATGAACAAGTAAAAGATGATAGCTGTTTTCAAAGGCAGAGGCACTGGTAGCGTTCACTAAGGGATGTTGAAAACGCTGGCTGATGCTAGTCTAACCTATGAAAAATTGTGGTGATATGGACAAGTTCCTACTGACTGAATAAATGGTAACATCATGTGAATTTCTCAGAGAGGCAAGAAGTTAGTAACCTCACATCAATCCATGGAAAGTGCATGTCCTCTAGGAAAGCACAAACAGGAAATGAAGAACACTTTTACGTATTTACCAAAGGTGAGTCATACGTCATCAACCTGGTTGTCTTCTATGATAAAATGACTGGCTATATTGACCAACAATAGATCTAGTAGTGCTCCATGTAACAGAACTAAACATCAGCAAGGCTTTTAACAATATCTCTTGCAGCAGCACCTTTTGGGAGCTGACAAAATATACACTGGACAGATTAAACACTGGCCTAGCAGTTGTGCTCAGAGCACAGGAATTAATGGCTCTATATACAACTGGTTACTAGTAATAACCTGAACACTAGAAAGTCAATATGAGTTCATATGCCCAACCTTGATGGTGAGACAAAATGAACTTCCAGAAACTTCTGGTTCACCAAAATTAGGAGAACTGTCTGACACTGAATAGCAGACCTTCAATCCAGGCACTTGACAAACTTGAGCACTAGGCTGAATGAAACCTCATGAGAATCAATAGGTAGAGGTACAAAGTTCCACCCTATTGATCAGTAATGTGTTCTCATCCCAAATACAACAAATTATATATTAAACTACATAAGGAGTAGTGGTAGCAGATCAAGTGAAATTATTACTCAGTGAGACTGCATCTGCAATATTGCCTCAGTGTTTTGCCTCTCATTTCAAGAAAAAGGTAAAAACTCTAGAGGATCTGGTGTTTAACTAGGGGCTTGAAGCACATGACCTACAGTAAAAAGTTGAGGCAGATAGGTTTAATTAGTATGACAAAGAGGAAGCTAAGGTACTATTTAATAGCAGACCATAACTATTTTAAGAACCTTTGCAAAGATAATGAAGTCAAAATTTTCTTTACCTGGCAGACAATATACAAAGGGCAGTTTAGGAACTTCAGATTTTACATTATGAGAAAATTCTTCCAAGAAAAGCAGGACAAAACTGGAACAGCATACCCAGATTGTTATTGAAATCTATATTTCACAGAATCATAGGATGTCCTGATTTGGAAGAAACGCACAAGGATCATTGAGTCCAACTCTTCTTCCTGCACAGGACAACCCAATATTCACACCATGTCTTTGAGGGAATTTTCTAAATGCTTCTTGAATATTGTCAGGCTTGGCATCATTACTGCTTTCCTGTGAGGCCTGTTCTAGTGCTGCATAACTTTCTGGGTGAAGAACCTTTCCCTAATATCCAGCCTAAATCTCCTCTGACACACCTTCCCACCATTCCCTCTGGTTCTATCATTTGTCATCAGAGAGAAAAGATCAGTACCTTCTCTTCCCCCTTGCCTTGTGAGAAAGTAGTAAACTGCAATGAGGTCTCCCCTCAGTCTCTTCTTCAGACTGAACAGACCAAGTGGCTTCAGCTGTCTCTCATATGTATTCCCCTCAAACCCCTTCATCAACTTCGTAGCCCTCACCTGGACACTCTCCAGTAGTTTGACACCCTTTTTATACTGTGGCACACAGTATTTATAACCTGCACAAAGTACTTGAGGCGAGGCTGCACCAGTGCATTGTAAAGCAGGACAATCACCTCCCTCGAACAGCTAGCAATGCTGTGCTTGGTGCACCCCAGGACATGATTGGCCTTCTTGGCTGCCAGGGCACACTCTTGGCTCATGTTCAACTTGCCATTGACCCTTTACACAGGACTGCTCTCTAGGTTCTCTCTCTTCAGTCTGTGTGTATAACCAGGGTTGCTATGTCCCAGGTGCAAAATCTGGCAATTGTCTTTCATCAACATCACACAACTGGTATTGAAGTTTTACTTTACCTCCATTTTTTATGTATTCTATAAAGCATTATTGAACAAGAGTCAATTGTGCAAGAAATAAAAATCTCAGTCTCAGCTGTAATAAAAATGATGTTACTCTGCATTCTGAACTCACATTTCCTTGCACATTTTGTGATGGATAGGTGGGACAGACTAGAAGATGGAGGAGATTATGCATTTTGAATTTTTGCACAGGCATACAGGGAATATAGCTGAATTTATAAACTGCAGTAATATTCTATTGCTGTGGAATCAACTGAGAACTCATATAAACATCAAAGTATGGAAAATAGATTCATAAATTCCTGCCATATTAACCTATTCTGTCAAGATCTGAAACTGAACAAGGTTGAGAGAATGCATCATGCTTTTGTCATGGAAAAAAAAAAAAAAACAAAAACCAAAATCAGAAATGCCTAAACACCAGTTCTTAAAGTCTGTTCCTACAAAGAATTAATTTAATATTATGGTACGTTTTTAATGCTAGTGTAAATAAATAATCAGTATTGCAATGCATATCATTTCCTCTATCTGCAGTGAAACACGATAAGGCTAAATTTAAGCTTCCAAGACCACGCAGAATAAGAGACATTTTCTGAACCTAGCAACTTTTTACATGCCATTGATCCATAAATATTTATAGGCAAGCTACAGATAAATCTAGTCTATTTAGCAGAGTGGGAGAGTTAATCTAAGCCACAGCAACTTTCCCAAGTGAAGAGTATGCAGAGGAACATTTCTGTACATCAGTTGATACTGTGCTTGGAAACACTACAGCAAGTTGTTACGATTCGAGGATATAATGTTAGAATATCTAAAACTTCAAAAGAACTGGTCAAGAGAAATCCTTACCATGTGCTCAGAAAATACATTTCAGTTGCAGAGTATCTCCCAGGACTCTAGAGATCATTAGAAATTCTGCTTAAACTGTTCCTAAGGTATCACCTTTCCCCACAAAGCTTGCATTGACAGAGGCTTCTGTTTGACAAAGGAACTGATTAAATTTTGACAGATGAAACATATGCTACTCCCCTTTAAACTAACCTCAAATCTCACAGTGAAAATCAGCTGAGTTTTGTTCAATTTTCAGGATGTTTGGCTTGAAGTTTCAGAATCTAGAAGCATATCTTGCATGTCTGCAGAGAAGGGGATGTGATTCAGAGAAGATTTAACATCTAGCATCAGAAATAAAGCCTGTAAAACTTCAAAACAGCCATGGGGAAGTTTTGTATTATAAAAAATATCCAACAGGGTGAACATGGAGTGTTAGGTCCCAAAGAATGGCATGAAATGCTGCAGTTTATCTTAGACCTTACACAGTTGATTTTCTAAGTCTGTCTAAGAACCATGTAAGGAGAGATGAGTGTGCTGAGAGAGCAGGTAGTATTTATAATAACAGGAGTGAAACTGCAATAAAATGCTTCAAACCTGTATCTTCATGTTTGGAGAAAGCTAAAGAAAAGTGAGATAAGCATGTTCTTTTCTAAAATAGATTAAATTGTACTGAAATTAGATTTTGATTAAGCTTTGTAAAGATAAATTTAACCCTTTCTTCAAAATGCTATATTTTAAAAATGAAGTTTATTAATTGGGGTTTTCACTTCTTTATCAGAAGGGGGGGAAAAAAAGCTCAAAGTCAAAGTAAATCTATTTCCTACACAATAGAGAAAGAGATTTCAAGAATGGAAAAGAAAAAAATGTGTTCTTTTTCTGCTAGTTATAAGACAACCTGGAAAATATTTTCTGTCGTACTGCATTTTTAAATAAATGTAAGCATTTACTTTCAATGTCTTAGCTATTTTAAAGAATTAGTGGCATTCTTACTTTGGAAGCTTATGAGACAATTAAGCAACCATTATAATTATGGCAAGAATTGAAAATAGGTTAATTTGAGAAGAAATTTTATTCACTCTGCTGAAATTTTTTAATTTACTTTTATACCTTGTAAGATGTCTTTTCAATGTATCAAGTGTTCAACCTGAGATAAATGACATATGTATTACTAACATTGACCAGTCCTGTTTTCCACAGGTAAAAATCTCACCATTCACATTCCTAGGACCTTTAACATATCTTAGATAGGAAATCATCCTATTTATCTCTAATCCATTTAATGAAAGCAAAAGAATAATTGTTCCTTTATTTCAAGGCTTATCAATAAAGTGGCTAGAAATAGTGCCCATGTATGTGTACGTCTTTCCACTACTTCCAAATAAAAAGTTTTTACATTATAAAAAGAGGTGACCACAAAAGAGTGGAAAGACTCCACCTTATGAAAGGAAGCTGGTCCTTTCTGGGATACTTGTGAGAGCTGCAGTCAGAACAGAACTGCCTATAAAGATGTTGCACTAGGTGGGATTTATCTACAGCAGACTATCCAGACCAGACCATTTATTATCTTCAAAGAAACTATGGAAATCAACATATTTGGTTGAGAGAAATCTGTTTGAGGATAGCTTTAGAGCACAAAATTTGGGTAGCAGTGAAGCCATAGAAAAGTCTGTGCTTTCAGAAACTGCTACTGCTATGCAACCTAATCTGTTAGAGAACCCAGGAAGCCTGTAGGTTGCCCTTAAAATTGCCAGGAATCTAGACTGTTCCTAGAATCTGCACTCAGCAAAAAGAGGACCATTGAAGTACTAGTTTGTAGGGGGGATGTGTGGGGTTTTTTTTTCATTTTTCTTACTTTTAAAAAGTTTGGTTCGATATTAATATTAAGAATCGATCAAAATAAAGTTGAGTACAAAAAAGATTACTTCATTTTGATCTGAATATGCATTCTTTAGTGGAAAGTGTAAAATATTCACCAAAACAAACATCCCTGCCCCCCCAAATTATAGCTCTTAAGACCAAGAGCATAATAATGTATCTAATAGATTTTGTTTAATATGTTTTGAACAAAAGCTTATTTACCCTTTCTGTTCACAAAAAAAGTCATTAAACTGAATACTTCTTTTCACTTTCACTCATTTAATTTCCAGTGGATACTGTATGCATAAACCATGTTCTTTCACTAGCTATTTATTCTTTTCCATTATGATGGGATTGGATTTATTCTTCTGTTATACATATAGAACCACAGAAACATAGCATGGTTGATCTAATTCCAACAACCCAGCCATGGGCAGGGACTCTTCCCACTAGATCAGGGTGTTCAAGGCCTTATCTAGCCTGGCCTTGAACACTTTCAGATTATGGGGCATCCACAAATTCCCTGAGCAGCCTGTTCCAGTACCTCACCACCCTCACTGTAAAGAATTTCCTTCTAACATCTAAATGTTTCTCTCTCCATTTATAGCCCATCCCCTAGTCCTGTCACTACCTGCCTTTGTAAAAACTCCCACCACAGCTTTCTTTTAGGCCCCCTTCAGGTATTGGGAGGTTGCTATAAGGTCTCCTTGGAGCCTTCTCTTCTCCAGGCTGAACAACCCCAATTCTCTCAGCCTGTCCTCATAGCAGAGGTGCTCCAGCCCTCTGATCTTCTTTGTAGCCCTCCTCAGGACCTGTTCTAACAGTTTCATATCCTCCTTACACTGAGGATACCAGAGCAGGACACAATACTCCAGGTGGGGTCAGCTGCTCATGAATCAGCATCCCCAAATCCTTCTGTGCAGGCATTAACCAGCACATCCATGGGGGTTGATAGAAAAGCTGATCTTCCCTCATAGAAAATTTGGTATTTAAAAAAAAAAAAATGTTCAGCAGTTGAAAAGATAACAATTTAGAAACTCAGATACATAAGAGATTCAAATTAATTCAAGACATTTTCAATAACTGATTATATGTGTGTCTCTACTAATACAATACATCAACATCTGCTATTACTGACTGTAGAAGTCACGTATGTTCAGTGAGAAAAAAACAGAGTGTTTTGAAAAAGTATTGCAAACTCTTTTTTTTACAAGATAAGAGATTTGAAATATAGTTGAGAATGAAGGAGGAAAGTGGGCTAAAATTTGAGTTTAGGTTAAATAAAAAAAATGTGGAAAAGATCACTGGCAATTTACTTCATAAAGCCAGCAAGGAGTGAAAAATAAGAATTTGCTAGAAACAGTGCAACTTTTTAGTTCTGATTTATTTTATTTTAGTTTTTTTAACACAATATTACTATACACTGCCAGGTTAAGTTGTATCAAAATCAATAAAAAGAAATAGTCTGCTTCAAGTGCTAAAACAATCTGACTACTAAAAGGGAAATACACAAGCACGTATCAAGCTTCTAAATTCCTGGAAAACATGCTGTAGGAAATATAGTATGCTCTATTAGACTCCAATGAATATTTATATCTGAAACATCTTCTGTGAGGTTTTATTGTTCTTTTTGTGTTTCATTAAATTTTGCTTTCTTATTAAAAAAGCCCAAACCCTCCAGTACCATGCATGATCAATATTTGTAAATCTAATACAGTATTTGCATGAGAAAATTATTTTAACTTACCTTGAATTCATTTTTTCTTGTTTATCAGAAATATATATATTCTTTTCAAGTAGGTGTTTTATCTTATTTGCATACAGGCTATATAATTTTATACAGAATTCCATTTTACTTTTATTTAAAAGTTCACTTTTGAAAGAGGTGCTCAACAACAGCAATAAATTTTAAACATATGCATTTTCCAAGTTCAGTATTAGACAAATGATACAATAGTAGAATTTATGTTTTACCTAAAATCTGAGCCTATTCGTTTTCCATTTTCTGGTTCCCCAGGATCTGGACACAAATTGGATGCTTGTTTAATACCTCCCTCATTTACTGAAAAAAACAAAACAAAAACAAAAACAAAATAAACAAAATAAAGATAAAACAACACATTTTTTTAGGATATATACATTCGAATGATTGACAAATATGGAAAAAAAGCATTATCTGTATTTACGTCCTTTAAAACAGATTTTCTACTGAGTCTGATTGCCTATATGCTCAATATGTTCAATATATTATTTTCCTATAATAAGCAAAGCACATATTTTCTGATTTTTTTCCAAAAAAACTAATAGAAGTTCTTTGTAAATTGTACTAATCAGCTATTTTGTTTGTTTGTAACATTGAACCCATATGGAAATGTTATTGCTATTCCTTTACAAACATTAACATTCAAGAGTATTCATCAAGTTTAGGGTTGTAAGATTTTACTCTGAACAAAATCTAATAAATGTCATCTCCACTAAGAGCTGACCTTTTCTCCTTGAATAGAACTTGAAAGCATACATTCATGCTGAGAAAATTGTCCTCAATCAGTATTGAAAATGCAGATACCCCGAAAATATTGTGATCTGGAGGTAAACTCAAAATGCCACTTTGATTTGCATACATTTACCTTACAATAAACTAAAATGGATCTTCAGAGAGAAAATTCCTGTGAACCTTTCAGTGTGTTTTTCCAGTAATTCATGTATAGCAATCAGGCCCTCAGCTTGTTCAACTACCTCTTCCCTTGTGTTTTCTTTTTAATACATTAGATACCTTCTCATTAATATTACAGCTTACAAAAGTATATCTTACAATAATAGTTTTACGTCAATATAATTATATTAATTTTGCATTTAACTTTTGAAGTTCATTGAATCAGGAAGCAGGCTGGCCAGACATTATTTGGTAAATTTGTTACCTGAAAGCAGGTTATTTTAAAAAAAAAATACAAATTGATATGAAAACAAAAGATTTATACAAAGCAGAAAAAGATTTTCAGCTTCATTCATCTTTACTTCTGAGGAGCTAGAATAATGGATTTGCAGTATTAGATTTTAAATTTCCTTTAAAGAAAAAATTTGTATATAGCTAGGTTGATCTCATGACATGGCAAACCAAAGGTACTGAAATAAAAAAAATGTAGTATCTAACTATACGTCTAATGGATGTTCATTAAATTTCAGCTGTTAATGATAATATTCAGAACATGTGGGTGTTTTCCCTTCCTTGAAGTTTGTTTTCTTACACAGAAAGGGAAGAATACATTGGGATGTCAAAGGCCAAATGAGTGTTGCAGAAGGTTAGAGGAAAATGTCCCAATTTAACACAGTGCTCAAAAAACCCTCGTCCACTGGAATCACAGTTCCTCCTCTGCCCTGAAAGAGCTGGAACATGTCTAAGGTTGTTCTAACAGCAAACAAAGGCAATCTCTGTTCACATGAATCTTTGTGCTCGGTGGATTTTTGGCCCAGGAGGGATCTTCCTTAGAGACCATCCGTATTACTGGAATTCAGTCTTATCCTCCCCAAATAGTTGTGGTTAAGTCATATTAGCTATAGAAACCCAGATTCCTGGTAGTGTTGCAATATACCTGTGTCTAGCAATTATAATTCCATAAACCGCATTTCTTGAGACCATCTAGAAGGATTTTTTGAATAAGTATTTAGAACAAATTCTTTGAAGTATCTGAGTATTTTTACATAGTTCCAGAGACAATGTTAAGGAGAATTTCTGATCATCATAAGTAGCCCATACATGTGGAAAAGACCTTAAACTTTGGGTGGAAACTGAGGATTCACTGAACAAAGAAGGAAGGGAAAGCAAGCATACTTGAGAACTGTTAGGGTAAGAGATATCATTTTTGTGACAGTGTGTTATCTTTCCTGATATTAAACATGTTAAAACTATATCTAGGAACTTATTCATGATGTGTCATTATAACATCAAAGAAATTAAAATAAAATGGTGTCATTTGTGGGCTGTATCATATACCTATATACAAAGAAAAAACTTTTTTTAGAAACAAAATAAAGTTTATTTAAACAGAATTATTTCTGCTTATTATAATTCATATTTTGATATTGTAAATAACAATTTTTAATATACTGTATTTCCTTATATACAATTAATAGAGAGATATTCAAATAAAAGAAAATTCTACTGGATTTCAAAACACAGGAACTATGATACACTCAATTTCTACCAAAAATGGAAAATCTAAAAACCTGCATGGATTTGTCATTTTCTGTGTAAAGATCCCTTCTTAAAAATACTGTATGAAGCGGATTTTTAAAAAATAAAACATGGCTTTAATATTATTAATAAATGAAAATATAAAGTTTTATGTCAAAAACAATAAAATAATTACAGTAACAAAAGGAAAACAAGACATATACCACAGTAAGAAATAAGAAAGAAAGTTGTAAGTACAAATTGTCCCAAACCAGAAATGCATGTAAGCACAAATTTGGATACATTTTGATTTCTCTTAAGTTTTTTTTATTATTGTGTATTGATGTCACTTTTCCAGACAAAATGCTTGATTTTTCAGTTTACTAAAATACAGCTCTGTATAGTTCCCCAGATATCTGTCTGTCTGTCCATCTGTCTATCTTTGTTTTACATCCCAGATGGTCATATGACAAGAAGCAATGAAAGGATTTCCTGTAGTATATTAAAAGCTCCTCTTGGGAAAGTACTAATTCGTAGTCTGGTCACGAAATTGTGAGTGAGAGTTCAAGAGTTCTAACCCAGACTGAACTAGGTCCCCCAGTTATTTATTTTGTTAATTTCTACACTCTTAAAATCAGGTTGATGCATACTTGTTTCAAAGTATATCATCAAATCAAATATTATCATTCTGGCTTTACTATGCTCAAATCATCTATGTATTACTACTAAATGTTAACATACTTAATACATTCAAAAAAAGTAAACCCGGAAAAAGACATACACGTGACAAATGTTAGAAGATAATTTCTAAAGACACTGCCAACACAAGCCACAATTTAAAATATGTATTCAGTTATCTTAATTCCACTAACAGTTGAATGATGGTCTGCCTTTTTTTAAAAAGGATGTTATCTGTCCATGTAATGCAAGTATAGATGCAGCTGAGTCCACACTTGGAATTTTGTGTAAAGTTAGTAGCCAAATGTGTAGGCATTTTATTAAATACTGTCTCTAACTTCCTCAGCTATCAAAGTGTCTAGCCAATCAAATGCTAGGTAACAATACAAAATCTTAGTTCTCTATTTATGCCTAGATTATGATGACTAAGTGTAAAAACTATCAAATATTTCACCTTCATTTATTATTGAATCATATAGGTAATCCGTGCTTCATAAGAAATAAAACAAGATAGAGAAGTTTTCATCTTTACATAGAATATTATAGCATCTGAAATTATATAAAGAATTTAAAAAATAGATTGATAAATTTCATTACTAATTTTGTAATAGTCAGCTTTAGATATCAAAAGTATATGATACTTCACTATAAATATGCAATTCCTATTAATTTTTATATAGCAGAATATTCAATGATTTGTGCAAAATAAGTTTATAGGAAATAACCTGATATATCAGCCATTGTATTATTCTTATTTTTAACTGTAAAACCACAGATGAACCATCTGACAGACACCTCAGTGATGTACTTTATAAACACTACTGTAATTATCTTACTGTTATTTCTAGTTGTACAAACACTGCTTTCCAGTCACCCAATATAAATAAAAACAATATTAGTTTTTAAATATATTGACACAAATTTTTCAAAAAAACCAGAAATGCCTTACAGAAATGCCTTACAGAACTACTTAGATGATGCAGTTTACAGAAAAGTTGAATATGGCAACATGCTACATTATAAAACTGAAAAAAAGTTTTCCTTTGTTTTTCCTGCGGGGTAAATATTAAAAGGGTCTTTTATTAAGAAAATCAATGCTAATATGTTAAAATTTAAAACTGAAAAATGCATTAAAAGTTATGCCGATGTGCCCTGCAAAATCCTGGAAATAGAATCCATCACTACTCTTCAAATAAAAAATCAGTGCAAGTATGTCCAACCTAAAGAGAAATTATTTCACTACTGTGAAGAATAACGAAACGTATTATAAGTAGACATAGACTAAGCAGTCAGTCCATCATTATTTTAACCAATTATGTCTAAATATTTTAAATGTGGTTCTAGTCCAAAAAAGAAACTCTATAAAAATGGCACAGGCTTTTGCAAAAGATATCCTCTTTAATGTACTTAGAGTCATACATATTTAATTTATATTAGGAAGTTTCCTGCCTTCTTCTGATTAGTTAATCAGTATTTGGTCCTGTAAGATGCTAGCCACTTTCATTTTCTGTTTTCTGTTTTCAAAGTTGAAGGCACTAAGCATCTCCAGATTTTTTACAACTACAGTCAACAATCAGTTTAAACTGTCAAAATTAATGAAGAAAAAAGTTTCAGAAAGTGACCTTATGTGCTGCTTGGAAAAAAATATGGCTGCACATTTCTAAATGAAGGTAGGCTTTGATTTGTGTGGCCTTTTTCTACTAATAATGCTTTTCAAATAAAATAATGCATATCCTGGTCATAACTAAGATTTCAGCTGACACCTGGGAGAACGAATATGAATTTTTTTGTAACTACTGCAAATTTATTCTGAAAATTCTGACAAAACAACGTGTCATTCTACAATGCCAGATTTATAGAATGCCTGCTTTTAGAGTAGAACCATATTTAAAAATCCATCATGCAGACTGGAGAAACAGACTTAAGTCAGTTATATTATCTGAAATACATTAACAGTTTTGAAAACGCACAAATAACACAGACAGCACAAACTTCACTGTTGCACTAGAAAAAAGTAACAAAAAAGGAGTACACTCACAGATAGAAAACTTGTTGCTGTTGTCTTTCCCTGGAAACAATTTAAATCCTCTAGATTTAAAATCTATGGCCTTTTTCACTAGTTAAAAAAACAAACAAAAACATGTATCAGGCAATACAGTCTAAAATATTTCATATCATTTGACAAATTTAATCATGGAACTATATACAAATTAGAGTATCAGCTACCTAAAAAGATCATATTGTGTATCTTTGTTGGAAAACAATTTACAAAAACAAGTATTGAGAACAATTTTTGCACCTGACAAAGGAAATAACTAAGATTTGTAACTTAATTTTTCTCCTGCGTAACCAAGAAAAGAAGTATCATGGCCAAAAGTGTTTATTTCCATGGACCATATAGTTGTGTAAAACATTGTCACAATTTTATGGAACCTGGAAAATAAAAAGAATATATATTTTTGCTTTAAAACAGTGGAACAACTGAATCTTATCTGGTGTTTCTTCTGTATTAAGGAGCAACAGGAGAGTAGTGCTTATCCCATGCTTACTTCCTCCATTAAAGAAGAAAAAATTAACCAAAAACCAGAGAACACTGTCAAATACTACTAGATCTGTCAAATGAAAAGTCACCAGCCTTTTTTAAAAAGGCATTATAATGTTTTTAAACAGCTATTTTTTGAAAATTTAAATCAATTTTCTTCCCAATGAAAGAAAATTTAAAAGGAAAAAAGAGTAATCCACATCATGTTATTGAAAGCACACTAAAATCCAACGTATGTGCTCAGGTCTGAATTCCGGAAGCAATATAATACATATATTAATCCATATGTACTCTGAAAAAGCTTACACAGCAGTAGAAATGTGAACACATTTTTTACCAACAGACTGCCTGAAACTTCAGAGTTTAGAATTTATGCTAAGAGTCAGTATTAGATTTGGGAAAAAGACCAAACAGCGGCAACAGCTAAAAAACTATGAAGTTTTGCCCTTCTAAAAGTAACACATTGGAATACACTCTCAAGATTTACAGGGACGCAGATTACCTCTTCTATCCAAAAGTATCTCCACTAGTTGTTTTCCAAATCTACCTTAGCTATGCTCCTAGCTTCTGTAGGGAAGAAAAATTTTTAGGAAGTATAGACATTTTATTTTCTGTGTTTAGATTACACAGAAAAAAAATTGATCATAGAAAGAACACTGCATTATTGAATTAAGTATAATGGGCTATCTCTGGTTTAATAGACATTCTTGTAAAAAAACCACAAACTTCCTATTGTTCTGCTGTTATTCTGCAATGGGCCCTCTTTCTAGCTTGAAAACTCTTATTTTCAAAGTGTGATATGGAAAGTAGTTGGCTTCACCCTTAAACCCACTGCTGCAACATTTCTTTAAAATCCCTTCTTTAGGGTTGCCTTTGTGAGAAATAGCTTTTGCTACCCTCAACATGTTTTTGAAACAAAACAATAAAAAA
The DNA here is from genome assembly GCA_013389865.1 of Piaya cayana. Taxonomy (NCBI): domain Eukaryota; kingdom Metazoa; phylum Chordata; class Aves; order Cuculiformes; family Coccyzidae; genus Piaya; species Piaya cayana. Next base: position 136,768 of record WAAB01005816.1, on the reverse strand, counting down.
ACAATAAAACAAAAGTAAAACAAAAAACTTCATTGATATCAAAAGTTAATAAAGAATATAACAAAACCAGCAAAAGAGTATTAGTATTTTTATCATTAAACTAAATGCCTCTTTTCTCCAATGCTATCTGCCAGCGAGCAATGAACCACAGATAAAAATGAACCTTCTAAAAAAAATAAATTTAAACTACAGAGAGTTTTTTAGGTACATCATACTCAAGTGACTTTGTAGATTAGATATATTTAAAAAATATATGGAAGAAGATGCTGTTTGTTGACTACAAGCAACTACTGCTGATGAAGACAACAGAAATTAAAGGAACTAGGTCTAAGAGAAACTAACCCTAGAAGGCAGACAGTACCAAAGAACATTTCAGCACCTCACGTATTATAAAAAAATCAATGGATAGCCAAAGAAACCCTTAAAGGAGCACTAAATGCCAAAACACAAAATGACACTTTTGTTATTAAATAGAAATAATCATTGCCACACACATGAGCAGAACAAGATTCTGGAGAAAACAGCATACTTCTAAGATTTATAGGACAGATCTAGGACATGATGATAAATATATTTACACTTCTGATAGAAGAGACCACATTTTCTTCTAAGTACATAGAGGCTTATAACTCAAGAGGTGAAAAGTAAATTTCCCTGTGTATCATCATAATGTAACATAAACATTGCTAATCGTTCTGGAAAATACATTATTTACAAGAGCATAACGTATGTGTTGCCACAAAACACTATTTTTTTTTTATTTTTTTTTTTAATCCTTGATATCAGAAGAGCCTCTCCTCCAAATTAATTGGATTCCAGAAGCACTTCTATTGTCAGTGGAAGTCATGGACACAAGAACTGTACCTTCATGTATTAGAGTACTATTGGAATAAAAGCAATCCTCTCATCTTTGTGTGAGGTTTTTGAGATGCTATTTCTACATAACTATGATTTTAGAAGTATAGTAAGATACTTTTGGCCTCCTCTGAACATTAGTGTAAAATAAGTCCTCATTGCCACAAAACACTATTTTTTTTTTATCCTAATATCTAAGTAAAAGGGTAATCATCTTGAATACATGATCTCAGGTGCTGAGATAGTTTTAAATACATTAGGGAGATCTTTATCCTTAATTTTCAGAAATCATCATAACAGCACATTAAAGAATGAAGACTGTTTTGGGTTTGTTTGTTTCTACTCATACTTAATCTATAGTTTATGTACACAAGAAACAGTCACAAGATCCAAGGTGGAACTGAAAATAGTTAAAAGACTGTCTTGGTGAACACATTATTTAAAACAAACCGTATCTTTCATAACTCTTCACATCATTTTGCCAGGGTTAGTAATACTAGTATGAAAACCAAGCAACCTAAGATCTCTGAAATATCTTTACACTACAAAAGAAGAATATTACTTTTAAGTGGGAATTGTACATTGATTTATTCAACAGTAGTTTCTGAAAACACTGTGAAGTCTCCAAAATTATTAGGTTCAAATATGGCATGACTAGGCTATGTCTTTGTCACATATCTATGTGACTCATGGCACATATCAAACAGTTGTTTACCAAAGTATTATGAAATATTAAATATAGTTAAGTGGTTAAATGCCTGAGTGCTAAATTACATTTGTGTTATGTTACTCAGAACTTCTTGGAACTTTAAAAATTAATATAAATAATTAATATCTAAGAATACACAAATCTTATATGTGAATATTTTTGCATAAATATTAATATAAGAAGAGTCTTACTGCAAAATAAATAGGCTTTTTTCAAAGTGCTATTTCTGTAGTTCTGTGTTTCACTCATAAGAAAAAACAACCCACCCAACAAATAAAACCTAAGGACATATCAACATTGATTTCCTACTGCAGTCTTCAAAATCTTTAACAGCTACTCAGAAAACTGCTCCTTCCCTGTTCCTATTTTCCTTTTCCTGCTTCTAAGTAAAACTCTTAAAAATTAGGATATATGTATATATTTTCTAACGAATCCTTAAAAAGTGTACATCAATTAATCCCAGGACTTTATCATTAACTGAGCAATTAAAAAAAAAGTTAATTAAATAATATCATCTTAAATATGTTTGCTTTAAAAATTTGTTTAGCATCTGATTCAATTACTCTTAAGAAACCTTTAAAATTTTTTAAATCAAACAAAAATCATCTTGCTGCATACCACCATAAATACTTCAGCCGCACGTAGCAAAAAGAAATGTTTGTTTAATGGGTAACACCAAGTAGCAATTATTTTTCTCTCTAATTCATTTTTTCCTAGTTATTACTAACATGCTACGCAAAGTCAGATATCATAAAGCATAGCATAAGTTGTGATAGTTATGTGTTCTTAGAGAATAAGGGTGAAAGGATAGAGAAACAGTAAATGCTTTGTAAGACAATCAGAAAAAAGATAGAGCTGAAAACAGAAAAATAAAAGAGAATGGAGATATTAGTAAAATTATTAAGATTTTGAAAATATATATAATAAAATCTCAAAAATATATACCTATAGTTTAATCCTCTGACTGGGTAGATACGATAAAAATTTGAAAATTCTTGGTGACTTTTCTGCTATTTGATTTACTAAAATTAATTTAATCTTCAAAATAATTTCAATCTTTCCCTCTTTTTGTCTTCATTGGTGTGTATAGTTGGTTTTTTTTCTTTGTGACTCTGGTGCATATATTTGTATACTGCAAATACTTCAAATAATCTTTGAGAATCTTCAGTTCATTAGGAAAAAAGCACAATACTTTATTTCTTTATTTTTTAATATAAAAATTAAACCACTGCTCAATTGCCTCCACTGATCATGACTGCTGAATAAAAAGATATGATAAAACTTTATGACTCTTATTAGTAAAAGAAATAAAAGGATGGGTACTATAAATTGTTTATTCTGCATTCATCTTATGAGATAGGAGTTATTTATTTCTGGGGTAGAAGCCCAGATTAATTACAATTAAGATTAAAACTCCAGTGACTTTGTTGGAGATCTTTAATTTTCAATGCACTTCATACACCTTCAGTGGATAAATTTTCCTTAAAAGTTTTAGACTTAATTTCTAAAATTACTTAAATTAACATTGTGATTCTTCTCAATTGTATGAGAGAATAGAAAACACTATTGTTGAACTCCAGATAGTAAGTGTGGGAGCCTAATTCATATCTAGCAGTTTTATTTTACATAGATAGAAACCTCTACTTCTCTATATATATCCCTTTCACATATACACTTCAAAAATATCAGTTTAGGTAACAAAAGAGTATTATTATTTACTCATTTGAAAGATTTTATTCCTATAACAATCCTATGGAAGGTGAAGAGAGTGATTTGTATTCTATAATTAGTATTTGCACGACTCTAATGTCACTAGTAAAAAGCTCAAAAAAAGCCTACAGTGAAGGTGACATGTACAGTATATTTTTACTGATTCATATACGCATGTATGATAGAGTAAGTTTTAGTAAATTATAATTAGCACATAAAATATACCTATTTGCATAGATTTTGGGAGTATAATTCATAAATTATGATCAAGAGCACAGGAAACAATATATTTCCTAAACTTAAAACTGACTTATAACATCTATTAAATAGAGAAAGAATTTTGGAAGGTATTGGCATAAACATAAGTAGGTCTTCCATATAATTCCATAGTAATTTTATTCGATGGGCAAGACAAGTATTTTTTTAATATTTTCATGCACATTTCATTGTCAAAGACTGGCTAGAATATTTGAACAGAAACACCTGTGGAATATCTCCCCATAATAGAAATTTCTTCAAGTCAATTTATAACAGTCTCATATTCACAAACATTCCTCCAAAATATGCCTGTGTCTTTGTAATGATGAATATTCTATAAAAGACCATTACAGGTTATTTAATGAGGGTCAATTTTAATTTTTTTCATAGAAATTATAAGTATATCATCAAATACTGGGATTTGTCAAGCAAAACTTGTAGTTTTTTACTCAGTATATGAATACCCGCTNCTCAACCCCATCCCCCTTCGAATCTAGTTTAAAGCTAGACAAAGCTTTATTTTATGACAAAGTCATTGAGAAACATGTGCCTTATCTGTATCTTATATTAAAGGACAAGTCAGAGAAGAAAAGGACAGTTAGAAAACAGTGGAGAGGACATTATAGTCTGATGATTACAAACTGGAGATGGAATAAACTGTATATCACAATTACTGACAAATTTAGCTGCCAATTTATTATACTCTCACATCTTTAAATTAGAAGAGATTACTACAAGCCCTCAGATACTCCCTCACAACTGAAAATAACTCTACTTTTTTAACTTGATCAAAGATGTTCTTAAGTGAATGCATAGCCACACAACCAGTACAAACAAAACTGTATTGATTCATACCAGATTATAACCACAAAAATGCTTCATATTTGCACAAAAATTAATAAAAAATAATATATTGCTGATTAATGATTTCTGTGTCATATGCAAACCAAATACAGTGTTTATTTTTCAGTTATCCTACTTAAATACATGTTTTAAAATTCTGTAGAACTGCATCTGTTTTAATAGATGCTAGTAAATGAAGCTACAATAACTTACACTAAGTGACTATCTGATCCAGTAGGATAATAGACTCCAGTCTAAAATTGTCTTTACAAAATATCAACCATATAATGGGAATTCTACAAACTGCTTGTGCTTTAAAAGATCATAGAATCACAGAATGGTTTNTGAGATAGGAGTTATTTATTTCTGGGGTAGAAGCCCAGATTAATTACAATTAAGATTAAAACTCCAGTGACTTTGTTGGAGATCTTTAATTTTCAATGCACTTCATACACCTTCAGTGGATAAATTTTCCTTAAAAGTTTTAGACTTAATTTCTAAAATTACTTAAATTAACATTGTGATTCTTCTCAATTGTATGAGAGAATAGAAAACACTATTGTTGAACTCCAGATAGTAAGTGTGGGAGCCTAATTCATATCTAGCAGTTTTATTTTACATAGATAGAAACCTCTACTTCTCTATATATATCCCTTTCACATATATACTTCAAAAATATCAGTTTAGGTAACAAAAGAGTATTATTATTTACTCATTTGAAAGATTTTATTCCTATAACAATCCTATGGAAGGTGAAGAGAGTGATTTGTATTCTATAATTAGTATTTGCACGACTCTAATGTCACTAGTAAAAAGCTCAAAAAAAGCCTACAGTGAAGGTGACATGTACAGTATATTTTTACTGATTCATATACGCATGTATGATAGAGTAAGTTTTAGTAAATTATAATTAGCACATAAAATATACCTATTTGCATAGATTTTGGGAGTATAATTCATAAATTATGATCAAGAGCACAGGAAACAATATATTTCCTAAACTTAAAACTGACTTATAACATCTATTAAATAGAGAAAGAATTTTGGAAGGTATTGGCATAAACATAAGTAGGTCTTCCATATAATTCCATAGTAATTTTATTCGATGGGCAAGACAAGTATTTTTTTAATATTTTCATGCACATTTCATTGTCAAAGACTGGCTAGAATATTTGAACAGAAACACCTGTGGAATATCTCCCCATAATAGAAATTTCTTCAAGTCAATTTATAACAGTCTCATATTCACAAACATTCCTCCAAAATATGCCTGTGTCTTTGTAATGATGAATATTCTATAAAAGACCATTACAGGTTATTTAATGAGGGTCAATTTTAATTTTTTTCATAGACATTATAAGTATATCATCAAATACTGGGATTTGTCAAGCAAAACTGGTAGTTTTTTACTCAGTATATGAATACCCGCTCTAAAAGAATCATAGAATAGTTTGGACTGGAGGGGACTTTAAAGGTTATCTGGTTCCAGCCCTCCTGTGATGGGCAGAGACATGTCCCACTACATTAGTCTGCCCAAGGAGCATACACACTCATACTGTTCTGTGGGTATGATATAGTAAAAAAATATTTAAGAGACTTTGTCTAAAGAATGCTAGAAAAATCAAGGCTTTAAATGTGGCACGAGACAACAAACCAAATACAGAAATATGTATTGGCTTTCTTCTCCAGTTAGNAGACATGTCCCACTACATTAGTCTGCCCAAGGAGCATACACACTCATACTGTTCTGTGGGTATGATATAGTAAAAAAATATTTAAGAGACTTTGTCTAAAGAATGCTAGAAAAATCAAGGCTTTAAATGTGGCACGAGACAACAAACCAAATACAGAAATATGTATTGGCTTTCTTCTCCAGTTAGGTCTATACAAGACTAATTACATCTGCATGTAGCCTATGGTACTTTGCATTACATGTAATTCTACTTTAATATGTGACACTTAAGCACCATAACATTATTTTAGCAATATCTTAANAGATTACTACAAGCCCTCAGATACTCCCTCACAACTGAAAATAACTCTACTTTTTTAACTTGATCAAAGATGTTCTTAAGTGAATGCATAGCCACACAACCAGTACAAACAAAACTGTATTGATTCATACCAGATTATAACCACAAAAATGCTTCATATTTGCACAAAAATTAATAAAAAATAATATATTGCTGATTAATGATTTCTGTGTCATATGCAAACCAAATACAGTGTTTATTTTTCAGTTATCCTACTTAAATACATGTTTTAAAATTCTGTAGAACTGCATCTGTTTTAATAGATGCTAGTAAATGAAGCTACAATAACTTACACTAAGTGACTATCTGATCCAGTAGGATAATAGACTCCAGTCTAAAATTGTCTTTACAAAATATCAACCATATAATGGGAATTCTACAAACTGCTTGTGCTTTAAAAGATCATAGAATCACAGAATGGTTTAGGTTGGAAGAGACCTTAAAGATAATCTAGTTCTGACCCCCTGCCATGGGCAAGGACATCTCCCACTAGATCAGGCTGCCCAAAGACCCATCCACCCTGGCCTTGAACAGTTCCAGGGAGGGGGCATGACTTGTTCCTTATCCATACATTTATGTTTATAAAATATATATAATTATTTAGCACTCAATAAAAAATAAAAGTGTATACTAAATAATATTCAACAACAGTAACCTGCAAAATAAAGCTGCTCTTCCCTTGAACTTGTAAATTTGGAAAAACATAACACATGCAATTTGTTTCTGAATGTCAATGCTGCTTAAACTAAGACACTCCAGCACAGCAGTTTCTTAGCCTCATGCTTCAGACATCATCTTTATCTTTTAACACAATAAATAATGCTTTGTTTATACTACAAATGTTACTTGAGCATGTGGTTAAATCATACTAATATAGAAATATACCAAATTTTTAGCTTTATTGCTTTAATACTTGCAAGTGAATCCCCTAGTCTTCTAAACTTTATTTCATTCATTGATTTCCTGTTTGACAGAATAAAAATTCACAGTTGTTTTAAAAAACCAAATTTTTGTTGGGTATTTTAGCAGAAGGGAGATGATTACAACTCCAGTGATTAGTTTAGAATAAAGCAGTTATTTATAAAATAAATATTTTTATGCTTTACTTCATTATGTCTAAACACATTAGCAGCATAATTGAATATCTTAATCTCAACTCTAAATTTTCGTCAGATCTCACATTAAGCTTGATAGTGAAACATAATGACACAAGCTATAAAGTGGCATCAAAAGAAAATCACTGATCTTTCTCTTTTTTCTTTTCATAAATCAAATGTATTTAAATTAATATGACAATATAATTATTAATTTCATTTTTCCACCTGGCTGCCCCACTAGAACTCAGCTTTAAGATTTAATCTTCAATGTAAGATTTAATCTTTTTCCCGTTTTGTTCAACTACATTTCCTCAGTAGATACCTGACCTTTAATTTCTAAAACATGTTTTTCTGTAACTACATGGGCACAAGTAAAATAATATCCAATACCTCTATGAGTAACAACTGCAAGTTCTTTAGTTCTTTCTATCTGCTCAGCATTTCTTTGTCGTCTTCTTGTGCTTTGTAAATTTGCTTGCTGAAGGGAGAGTGCTTCCTTGGAAGTGGCCGACTCCAGAACTGATTTTCTTACATTCATAGCTTGCACTTGTTGCTCTTCAGAAGGTTGTTTATAGGTGGTCACTGCACTGGGTACAGCAACATCAGCAGATGTGCTAGCAACAGTAATAGCACCAGTAGTGGCCGCAATACGCTCCTCTAACTCACCAGTGGAGGCAGTTTTGATCAAAGTGGAAGAACCTGTGGGACACACAGTAGCACTGGATGCTAACTTTTTCTTTTGAATTGTGTTTTTCTGATCAACCTAAGAGATTAATTTTCCCTCTCTTTAACATAGTAAAGACAACTGACATGAAAAGAGGAAAGATGATACACTTTATTTAAAAATTTGAAGTAATTAGAACATTTTTTAATGCTAGCAAACACGTTGTAATTATATCAACAGTACATTTAGCTTTAAATGTCCTCAAAAACTGACACTACAAACTTTTGTGCCAATCCGAAAGATAGCACATAATTTCCACCCCTGTAAATTCAGTCCTGAAAACAGCATGGCTAGAGAAAAATATACACCTATATCATTAAAAGGGACCTCACATGTAGAAAAGTGATAGCCACCCTATTGAGGAATGATACAGCACTATTATATTGTAACTTAGTAGTAGGCAAAGCTTCCATGGTCCAACTGCTACTAAGGCTGCCAAATTTGTTCATACATTTGATTCTTTTCATCAAAGCTTGCCAGGGCTCTAAAAGCTCGTTTAGGCTTGATACAAGGCCAAAGGTAGATGGGTAGTAAAAGGCACACATAAAAACAAAGCATCTAGGCATAATTATCCATGCTTGATCTTAGACAAAGACTGTGTCTGTAACTCTCTTTTTGCTCTCTGATTCCTGTAATAGGCCAGACTATTTTACTTTAAAAACCTACCCACAAAATGTTTGATGAGTTAAAAAATCACCCATGTTTATGAAAATATTAATATTTCTAACTTGTCTAGTAGCAAAAATATAACACTCATGGGATTTTTTAAAATATTTCATTAACCTTTTCAGCTTCCCCTATTCCCTAGATTTGAACGCAACCATTTGGTGACCTAGTCTCACACCTGTGAGCATTTAGAACATCTAACACAGTAGCAACTCCATCTTGACTGGAATGCATAAATGACTGGGAAATGCATAATGAAATTAATAATAACAAATTAACATAAACAAAGTTTACATAGCATGAATCATACCATTTTATACTAGTATGTTTAAAACATGGCTTCTTCTTTCCATAATAACGATTAAGAGGAATTTGAACAGTCATTCAAACAATGGTATTTCACACTTCTTTTTACTTCTGAGCTATCCACTTACACAGGCTTTGAGACTTCTTTAAGTGTAGTGTGTGATGACAGGTTGGAAATACCTATTCTGCAATACAGCACTTCTAAATAGTACAAAGGTGATTACACCTGCAAAACTAAACAACTTCAAAAGCACCAGGTAAGACTCCAGGTTTATGCATCAGAGGCCGAACCAAAACCTAGTTACTGTTCTATGACAACAGCAGTATAAGTAACTAGCATAGTCCTAGACATGTTTTATTCTTTATTCCAGATAAAAGAAGAAAATTGTCACAACAATTAATAATAGACTAAACTAGTGATGATTCAGGATACAATAAAATTTGACAGAATGGTATCAAGAACATAACACAGAAAATAGAAACGCATGGTCAAGAAATATTTTGGAACAGGACAATGTTGATTAAAACAAAGAAAACTTATCAGATGTTACATAACCATTACTATTAGAGGAGAATATATGAGGAAGATTTTTATCGTGCAAGCACCTTCCTCCAATATCAAGCTTAAAGCAGAATTATATTCAGAATCTCAGTCAAATGGCTTATTATGTCCTAGTGCTTTAGGGAAGCACAGCACTTTAAATGAAAAAAAGTTCAGATAAATGTCATCATTAAAAAAAAAAAGCAAAATACCTAACTTATGTCGAAGATCAATAAAATGTGAAAAATGGGGTATGATTTACATGGAAAAAATTAATGGTATGTATAAACAATCTACTATTGCATAGAATAGATGCATTCCTGTTTACCTAAATATAATTTGTTATCTGTAAAAGCATAAACTTTGGTGTTTTCGTATTCTATGAAACCAGCTTTAGACCAATTGAAATACATGTGTGGTATGGGCAATGACACATATTTCAGCCATCTGTAGTCAAATCTGACATTTCAGTTTGTTGAAGAGTATATTTCAAACATCGTAATTCCCTATATGATAAAAATAAATGAACCAACAAACACAAACAAAACAAAAAAGCAAACCTAAAACCAATCATGTATTATTTCACTTAATATTATGGCTAAAAATTAAAAAATAAAAGACAAACTTTCAATGAAAATCAGTACAAGAAAGAAGAAAGGAAGAATGATTTCTGCTTTTTTGATAAAGTTTAGACCAACGATTTTCAGTCATGGATGTCAACTCAGAGGTAGGTCATCACTTTGAATTCGCTATTAGCAACTGAGAAAATCTGAGTCTTGAGGAACTGCCAGGCTGCACCATAAAACATAAAGATGTGAATGCAAGAAAGAATAATTGTTGCTCCAGGTATGGCTTCACAAAGAAACAGAACCTGACCAGCCCAAGCTAATACAGCTGGAAACCTACTAGGCTGTACAACCACTTCTCTAAATGAGTCCCTGTGGATGGAGAACAGATGAAAATCAGTTAAACTGAGGACGTTTCATGTATCAAATCAGACTGCGTAGACGAGGAAATGTTTGAAGTGATATTTAAACATAAAAATTCACAACTATATAGAAACTGATGATCTACAGAGCAATTCAGTTCAGAAAACTAATCTGAATGAAAGAGTGCTCAAAAGTGTTGTAACTGCTAAAACTTTGGGTAACTCAAACATATGGAAGACTCATAAGCCTTTCTATTTATACAAGAGTGGAGGTTGTTCCTGTTTCCAGTATCATTTTTAGTAAAGGAAAGAGGCAACAGCCTTTGACATTTGCCTGAGACAAAGCTTCAAAAATAGCTTATGAATCTGTGCTGGATGCACTTTGCATATGCAATATGCTACAAGTGTACACAAGGTCCCTGTTGTAAACATGATGGCAAAGGAGATTTACCCCAGATAAACTCATAGTGGAAGTTCTCATTTAAATCAATCTAATGGACTAACTTTTTACAAGTAGTCCCTGAGGGAATTAAATTATCTAGAGATAATGAATACCTTTGCCTTCTCTGCAGAAGCATCCACTAAAAAGATTTCTTTCACTAAAAGAAGTAAGGCAGAAAATGGTATGCAATATAGTGAAGATAGTTTTATTGAAAAGGAATTTTTTATCCTTGTAGAAAGGAAATACTGTGACTTGAGAAAGCTTCCCTTTAAAATGAAGAATGCCAGAAAAATCCCCTCTCCAATCAGTACAGTATTTAAAACATATTCATGTAAGCTGTAATTTGTGTCAATATTAAATTAATATTTAACAATACGTAGAAACTGTAGGCCTGGAAAAAAGCAGTTACAGTAGTTTGTTTGTATGTAAAGCAGAATCAGAGAAATGAAATTCTTGTTATAGATCTTAATTTGAATCTCTCTAAGTTTTAGAAATAAGCTGTTTTCTTACCAAAACTGATTAATTTCAGACAACTTGAATTCTATACTCATTTTAGAACCTTGAGCTCTATGCTGTATTAGTCTGTTGTGTCCAATCCCAGATTAAGATGTACATTTCAGCTGTGGCTATTCTATCCCATTAAACCAGAACTATTTTTCTCTTCCACTGCCACAAGCTTTCACAAGGTGAAGTATTAGCAATTAGTCAACATGCAATAACACATGATTTAAGAATGGGATTTTTTTTCATAGAATTAACATAATTAACTACCAATATTTAATTAGCATTCTTTCTTACAAGATATGACTGAGAATTATGTTTTAGCAGGATTCAGACAGGTAGGTTTTTAAGTAAAATTAATTAATTTACTAAGTGGAAGTGACAGTGTATTAAATAAAGCTTTGACTTGAAGTATGTTAATGTACTTTCTGCTATTACAACCCAAGTATAATTTCAGAGGCTGAAAGCATGGCCAGTAAAACTTGACTATGTGGGAAGCCCTCCATTAAATCTGAGATGCAACTAAAGAAGTTGATTCATAAACAAGTATTTGGCAAAGGTTTTAAAGAGTTTCTAATTTTCCTTTTATTTCAGAGACGGTTGATTAACAAATAAACATTTTAACACTATTTATTTGTCGAGTGGTTAGTCATACTATGCTGATTAGGAGTCAAACTGATCAAAAAACAAAGAGCATTTTGGAGGGTGGTGTAGTGTTTGGTTTGTGTAACACTGGAATTAAATAATGTTTATCCACAGGATCACAAAATACCTTAGGATGAAATTGACCCCAGGAGGTCTCCTGTTGTCATGACAAGCTAAACCAGGTCGGGTAGAAGGTCACACCAGATGCTCAGGGCTTTATCCAGTTGAGTCTGGAGAAAAACTCCTATGATGGAGACTGCATAAATGAGCAATTTTGTCAAACGCATGACTTCCCTTGCAGAAGAAAATTTTCTCTTTATATATGGCCTGAAGATCTCATTTCAGATTTTGTCAGTTTTCTCTCATCCTCCCACCATGAAAAGCTTGTTTCTGTCTTTTCAGTAACTCCCTTGCAGGCATTTGGAAGCTATTATTAGCTTTCCCCTCTTCTCCAGGCTGAAAAAGCCCAGCTCTCTCAGCTTTTACTCAGATGGCCCTCTGCTTAACTTGCTCCAGCAATTAACTCATTTTTCCTGTCACGAGGACTACAACTTGGTGCACTAGTCCAGCCATAGTCAGAGGAGTGCTGAGTACAGGACAATAACTCTTCTGTTTGATCTGCTTGCTACATTCCTGTTAATATAACTCAGGATGCTGTTGGCCTTATTTGCTGCCAGGATGCACGGCTTGGTCACCATCAGCTTGCTGTCTGCCTTGTCTCACATGGTCTTTTCAAGCAGAGCTCCTTGCTGTCAGCCTGTTCTGCTGCCAGAGGTTCTTCCTGCTCAGGTGCAGAGCTTTACATTTGCCCCTCTTAAGTTTCCTAAGACTCCTCTTCGGCCATTCCTCCAGCACAACTATGTACTGATGGATGGCAACCCTGTCCTTGACTATATTGACTGCTGACTGACACTGTGGTGTAATTTGCAAATCCAGTGGAATTGCTTTCTGTCACTGATTCAAGCTCATAGATAAATACATTAAATAGAACTTGTATCAGGACAGACCCCACAATACACAACTTGTTACTAGACTCTAGGTAGAATATGCCCCATTTATGACTGTCCTCTGAATTTACATGTTTTTAATTTCAGCAGTGGAAGAACAGGTGAAAACTGGAAAATTGTTCCTAAGACGAGATAAATGGGATCTAAGGCTACTGTTTAGCAGGCATTCTAATTAATTTGAAATAATTTTGCTGATTAATTCATAAGAATCAAATTGAGATCAAACTGTGAGAGCAAACAGGACTATTAACTATCCTGTTTATTCAGGATAAATTCAATATGCAGGGTTTTATTAGTCCTTCTAATACGCATGATCTAAACACAGACTTCCCAAAAAAACCTGAAAGGCCCTTAATGCAGATAAACCTAAACAGGACTCACTAGAATAAAATGCTAAAGAGGTTAGCCTGAGATTTTTCCTGTGAAACTTCATAGCAAGAAGTAAGCTATTGTATACTTCTGCAATGAGTAATTGAGAAATAAGTTTTGGCAGTTTATGTAAAAATAAAATGCATATTTCATTAAAGATTAAAAGGAGGGGCTTATAGGTAGAATTTCAAAAAGGAGTAATCATTACATTGCATCTTCATTCTTCTTTCACTCAAGATATTTTTAATATTCCAAATTAAAGCCTTGCCATAGCTAACTAACTTTGCAGTGACCTGAGTATCTGATTAAGAAGGGAAGCAAGAGATGTGGGTGTGAGTGCGCCAATAAAATATCTTAATTAACTGTTCTCTTTGATGTTCCCTGTCATTACATATCTGCTGCCTGCAAGACTTTCCAATAATTTTATAAATTAAATTAGAAGAATGCATTCTGGATCTGTCAAAGTTACTGTAGGTATATCAACTTATTTGACTCTGATTTTTTTTCAGATATCAATGAAGCCTTATTATTTTCACAAATCTTTTTTTATTCTTCATAAATTTCTAATATGTTTACCTGCTCTTTTGTTCAAATTACATTTTTGCTTCTTTGATTTGCAGATAATAGAAAATAAAGGAATCCAAAATGCAAAAATACATTTGAGAATATAAAAGCAGTATAAATGGCTGATGTAAAACATCCTTCCAACCAAATAAATTTTTACTTCTCAGTTTTTCAGGAAGGAAAAAAACTTTGGATTTAAGAAAATACATGAATGAATAAAATAAGGTTCAAACAAGTTTCTAGACATCAGTTCAAAAATGCAATAATCCCTAGATTTAACCAAATAGCAAAGACTTCAAATGCTCTCCAGAAAGAAATTTAATACATATACTTTTTGCTTCCTATTGCCTCCATGTTCTCCACAATTTGTGTGAATTCATTGAAAATTACATTTTTATTTCTTTTTTATCTCAAAAGGCTTTTATTTGCATTACTGCATTCTCATTTTTCTCACTTGCATTTTTTCTGTATCTCCTTTTTGAAACTCTCTATTGTTATTTCCTTCTTCTCTTTCTCTATATCTTTTAGATTAATCTTAAATCTAAATCACATGGTGCAGTAAGACATATCCCAGAACAATCTGAAAGTAACAATTAATACTAGAAATTTTCAGGGATTCAGAAGACAGACTTTTGTCATCCTTCAGTATACACAAATGAATGTCTCCATGGTTTGCCAGATGCTTTTGTCAGTGTAGTTATGATCTCCTGAAGGGTTTTAAGCAGCCACTGAAAATATAGTAAATGCATTAATTATTTACTATTAAAAACTTTAAATTTTTTATTATACAGAAGTGTCAAGAACTTCATGTTTATCTCCACTCCACAGAGAACTACCACTAATTTTAATTTACATATGTAATTCAAATAATAGATTTTATTCCAGTAAGATATTTTTGTTTAACAGAAACACAATATGAAAATGACCATCAACAGAACACATATGGATATGGTTCTTTACATTGGTTTAACATCAGTGGGAAAATATGTTTGAAAGACTTAATACTTTTAAGAAAAAAAAACAAAAACAAGATCAGACATCGACACAAAAGAGTATTTGTAAACGAGAAATCAGTGACTTGAGATACAAAGTAATTATGATCATTTGTGGTATACAATCATGCTCTGTTTTCCTCTCAGGAGAGGGGCAAATCAGTACAAGATAAACCCATGGAATCCACCATAATCTACAAAAATATTATAATTTTTTCATGACCCTCTTTAAACAATTTTTGAGAAATGTATGAAATTAATGATAAAATGCTGGGAATGCTGGCCACAAGAAGGATGTTGAGGCACTGGAGCGTATCCAGAGAAGAGTAACTAAGCTGGTGAAGGGTCTAAAGAACAAGTCTTACGAGGAGCACGTGAGAGATGTGTGGTTGTTTAGCCTGGAGAAGAGGTAGCTGAGGGGAGACCTTATTGCTCTCTATAATTACCTGAAAGGAGACTGCAGAGAGGAGGGAGCTGGCCTCTTCTCCCAAGTGACAGGGGACAGGACAAGAGGGAATGGCCTCAAGCTCTGCCAGGGGAGGTTCAGACTTGACATCAGAAAAAGATTTTTCACAGAAAAGGGTCATTGGGCACTGGCACAGGCTGCCCAGGGAAGTAGTTGAGTCACCTTCCCTGGAGGTGTTTACAAGACAGGTGGATGAGGTGCTGAGGGGCATGGCTTAGTGATTGATGGGAATGGTTGGATTCTATGATCCTGTTGGTCTTTTCCACCCTTACGATTCTGTGAATTAAAGTATTCACAGCTATTGGCCTTATTTACTAGCTGTTATCTTCTGAAAGAGTAGCTTTGTTGTATTTGTCAACTAAAAAGCCTTGCCAATATTGTCTCATGTATTTATTTTCTTTGCAATTTGCCCTTGTGAATCATAGTGCAAGACAAGGATTTATTTCAGATAAAATTAAATAGGTAAATCTTCAAGAATAATTGCTATACAGACTATGTACAAAGCATTGTATACAGCAACCATCTAACAAAATATAAGTTTCATTTTGTTTTAAGTAATATGGAAACACACCACAACAGAATCTGCAGCTCCACTCCATCATTACTTTGATTCTAATGATTGGATTTTGGATAGTTTTGGGAAGTAATTTCTGAAATTTTAAGCAGAGGAATTAGGAAATAACAGGGAAAATGTTGGAACGTAAATTAATTGCTGGTATGTGCACTATAACTTGCATTTTTAAAGAAAAATAGAGTCAACAAACAAACAAATAGGTTTTAAAGCAAGTTTAAAACTATTATAAAGTATATACCTTTTAAAAATATACTTTCATGGGAACATGGATTATGGAAATTTTACCAGAGGTTTCCATAAGTTTCAAATTCAAAAGTTCTGATTTCTAAATCTGTTTCTTGTATCACTCTGGACATGCCATTATATGATGATGCTCTCCTTTCTCACCAACAAAATGAAATTCACACTTTCCTTTTACTGCAAGAGGAATATTAATTTTAGTCACCTAATATCTGCTCAGTGCTATAAGTAATAATCTAGCATGCATAAATCAAATATACAGTTCCAGATAGAACTATACATGCTGAAGCTTGTTCTGTATACTGAGATTTGGGATAATTTTGACACTCCTACTGGTTGGGTGATTTTTTTTAAATAAACTTAGATGTATGGCAAAATAATGAATTATAAAACCAGTACTAATTTTATTTTATTTACTCTTAATATCAAAAAATCTTTGTATCATTGCTTTCAAGTATCTAGGTCAAGTATCTAATCTTTGCCACAAGCAGCCTAAATGCCCAAATTTTCTAGTCTAAATCCAGTGTTAGGCATCAGGAAGCTATTTGATACAAACTTATTGCTAATGATTCCTAAAGTAATTTAAGACTTCAAAGATTTATCCAGCATATTAACCCTCACTACAGGGAGGATAATTTCAAGGGATAATCCTTTTTCCTTTTGTTTTTAAATAGATTAATATTTGGTAGAAATAATGTGAATTTCTTAGAAAGGCTGTTGATTTACTAGGCAAATGGCAAACACACACTAGCAGTAAAGATGCCTTGTCCATTTACCTTAATATCAGTCTGTGTGTGTTCACTAAATAGGAAAGAATACAAACCTTCTGAGGGAGGCTAAGCGGCAAGTTTCAGGTTTTAGTAAACAGTGAGAAAGAAGCAGTCTTTGTTAAGAAAATATATAAAAGGAAACCATTGAAGTACAACACTGAAGAGGAAGACAGACACTCCACATCTTGTCACCACTGTGAATACCACACTCATCCCAACACAGATCCTTCAATGCTATGAATTCATTGATGTCCCCAATCCACAGTGAAAAGTGTGAAAATAATACAAGAGAAAAATACTGGAGATTAGGAAGGAAGTTCTTAATTTTTATGTGTATTGTTATTATTATTGAGGTTTTTCTATAATAGCCAATTTAGACTACCAGACTGTTACCAGACATAAGATTCTGTGTCTAACCTTCTGCTCCGTAAGTGCATTAGAATCCATATAACTTTAGAACTGAAGTTTTGTATTCTAGACATAAATTATGTTTCTTTGTATAAATACCACTGAACTACTGTTCCATGACTGTCAGCATTCTGCAGGCTCAAATGGGCCTAAAATAGCACTGCTGAGCCACCCCTGGGCCTCACTCCACCCATGACTGTTTGTACAAGACCCCTAACCTAGCCCTTGCCCTGGAGATGCCAAAACAGTGCTGGTCCCCTGCTCCTCATGGCCTTGTCCTGCCCAGCTGTTGGGTTAATGTCCCTCCCTGGCCTTGACCTATGTCTGTTCTCATGGAGTGTCAAATGCCCAGGAGTGAGGTTGTCTCTGCCCCTAGCCTGCCCTGCTCCCTGTCTGTGGGCCCCAGATCACCAGCTCTTAGGAAGCCATCAGCCTTTGCTGCACTATGACAATCGTCATCTCCTAATCACTGTGAAAAACTTAGTAGTCAAGAACAAAGCAAAACATGACATTTAACAAGTATTATCATTACTATTATGCTCTTATTTCTCACTCAGAATAAATACAGTTAATGTCTAAACAGAGTAAATTATTATAAAGTAATGCAAAGCTGAATGATTTATAAATGAAACTGTACCATATTTTATTTCTTGGTTTTCTCTAAAAGGTCAGGACAGGCTAAAAAGTAATACATTTTAAGAAAGGTCATGTCCTAAGTGAGATGAAAACAATTCTCTGGAAAGGAAGAGGGTTCCTTCAGTATAGAAATTGATTCAAAATTCGTTTAACTTTACAGAGATAAAGCTATTCCTGCAGAACATTATGTGCTGTCAGCATCAAGAGTGCAGTAAGTGAATCTTTGAGCTATGAAGTGGGTATCCAGTGTAAAACAAGAGCTTTGCCTCAGGAAAGTCCTCCTGGTGAGATGCCTTCAGTGATCCATTAGCCAACAATTTCAAGATGTCTTAGCTAAAGGTTTATACATTAAAAGAAATTTAAAATGTATTCCTAAGAGAAGTATGCATTGCCTTAATGAGCATTTCAGACAATTTTGCATGGTGATACAATGATAGTAATGACAGAGTTCTTTTTTCAATAACCAAAATTGTTACTAATAAGCAAGGTAGCTATCTCAATTACTGCAAGTCTCTTTCCTCAGCAGTGTATTATGTTGCACAGATAAACGTTCACAAAAAGGCATCTTCTATGACAAAGATTTATTGGCAAGTTTAAAAATACAGCAATTTGATTTTCAGAAATGGCAGCTGGTTTTAAATGCTTCTTATATCCCTTAGTTGATGGAAATTAAGGAGGTAAAGTTTTGAGCCTCCTGGTTGCTCAACATATTTGAATGCTTCAGATGTTCATGGAATGGTTGACGTTGGAAGGCATCACTGCAGAATGTTTAGTCCTCCTTCACCTGCTAAAAGGTAGGTCAACTAAAGCAGATTCTTCAGAACAGTGTCCAGTCTGTATTAAGTCTCTTTCTCTACAGGGACAGAGACTCCCATAACCTCCCTAGGAAACTTGTTCCATTATTCATTTACATTTACAAAAACAGGTTTCTTCTGTTTAAATGGTCATATTTCATTTTGTGCCTATTACCATTTATACTTCCATTGAGCACTACAGACCTTTGGTTCCATCTTTGTTAATCACTCTCATCAGATACTTACACACATGTACACCAACATCCTTGTGGTTTTTTTTGAGTATTTTTTCTGTTTCAGTGTTTTAAAAAATTATAACCTTTAAATTGGAATCACATATTTTTGGAAATGGATATTTGAACTAGAAATTTAGAATAATATAGATTCTACATATTTTTCCATCTTTTTGTTTTCCTATGAATATATGCTATTCCCAAGTTTAACTCTCCTGTGCCAATCATGTTCTCAAATATAAGCTCTGTAGGTCAGTATCAATTTATTTTCCAGTGAAATTCAAAGCTGACACTGGAAAAAACTTCTCCAAGAAGATTATGTGTCATTTTAATCTAAATAATACCCTCAGAAGTAAAAATTAAATTTATATGAAGTTATTAATTATTTTAAGTTAATTGAGGCAGCTAAATATCCCTTCAAGCCAGTCAACTTCCTCAAGATACATGAAATGAACTTTTATCCAAATCAAAGACTTGAAAACTCCTCGATTCAATCACAAAATCTATTCTTCCATGTAAAAAAAAAAAAAAGGAAAGTCAATATTTTTCGCAGACTTTGATAATTTTCTAGTGTCATGCCAGAAAGATGAATTTCTAGCTTCTTGCTTTGTGGTATCAATAAAATAGGGTAAAGAGACCCCTACCCCCAATATTCATATACATGTGCAGTCAGTCTGGAATAGAAACAAGAGGAACTGGAGGTACACATGCTGTCACAGAATGGTGCAATCACTAGAGTAACTGAGATGTGGTTAGACAGTTTACATGGGTGGAGTGTGGTAATGGAGTCTTGAAAGATGACAGGGATAACTTCTTGATAGATAGACAGGATGGGCAAACAGGCAGCGATGCATAGTTGGACCTGCTACTCACTCACAAGGAAGAGCCATTTGTTGATGTGCTAATCAATGGTAGCCATGGCAGCAGTTACTGTGAAATGAATTCAAGACCTCAAGGGGAATGAGGAAGGCAAGTAGCAGAGCACAGATCCTGGTTAAATGGTAAGGATCATAGGTTTGTGATTAGTGGGTCATACACTTCTTGGAGGACTGTAATCTGTGTAGCACGGCAGGACTGTATCTTGTGACCTCTCTTGTTCAATACCTTCATCACTGACCAGGAGGAGGCTCCAGAGTGGACTCTTATTAGGTTTGCAAATAATATCAAACTGGAAGGAACAGACAGTGTGTTTGAAAACAGGCTTGCCATCCTGAGGGACCAAAACCAGTCTGGAGGAACAGACCAGCAGGGATCCTATGAAATTAAACATGGCCAAATTCAAGCCCTGGCAACAGGAAAGTCTGTGGTTTGACTGGTTGGGTAGCAGTTCTGCCAAAAAGGCCCTGTGGGTCCTGTCAGACAGCAAGATGAATGTAAGCCAGCAAAGTGCCCTAGCAAACAGCATCCTGAACTGCATTTTCAGAAGCATGGCAAATACATTGACAGAAAGGATTATCTCCCTCTCTATTAAGCACTTGTTAGTTCTGCATCCTGTTTGAGGCTTACCAAAAGGAAGGAGCCCTGGGAAGAAATTGATAAACTGGAGGGAGTTTGGCAGGTGGTCCCCAGGATGGCTGGGACTGAAGCACTTGCCCACTGAGGAGAGGCTGAGGACTTGTTGGACTAGTTGGACTTGTTCAGCCCATAGAAAAAAGATTCATGGAGGCCTAAAAGGAGCCTTCCAATACACATGAGGTGGGAGGACAAGAGGAAAGGATAGAAATGGAAAAAAGAGAAGTTCTGAGTAGATATAAAGAGAAACTTCTACTCTGTGAAGACAGTGAAGTTGTGAACAGGTTGCCTTGAGATGTTATGAAGTCTCCGTCCTAGTACTTCCCAAGATAAGACTGGATGTATCTCTGAGCAACCCGGTTTTATCTCAACACCCAGCTGCATTTGAGTAGGATGTTCAATTGCAACTTGAATTATCCTATGGTCTTATGATACTGAAGCTACTTCATAGAGTAAATTAAATTTTGCATATACTTCACAGATCACCTTTTAAATTCTTCAAAAGGAATTATATCTACCTCTGCATTACACTGCTTTTAACAGATCCTCAGCCCACTCTATGAAGTGCAAAAAATCTTGCTGATCCAAACTTTTCTGCTAGATTACAGCTGATTCATGGCAGGAAGGATATCCACAACCGTGCAATGTAGTTTTGAGAACACTGGCAGAATAATTTTTTAATGCATCTTTCTGCACACACCAACTTACACATCACAGATATGTCTCATTTACTCCAGAACACCTCTACTCAAACCCTAACCTGTGGTTGGCTGAATCACTCTGTAACCTGCACTGACAGGAGTAGCTATATATGGGGGAGATTCAATTCCCTGTACATAGTTTGGTTTGATGCAATTTTGAGACTTCCTAATGTACTGCTTTGCAACACCTTGGTTTGTCACCCAGAAGAGCCTCTGCACTTCTGTCACTGCCATAAAAATACCTTGTATGCCCTAGGTGATTTCATGTGCCAGTGTGCATACTTTCATGTACAGCTGAGTGGTGCCCCAGAGTGCCCCAAATTTAATGAGTATTTAGATACCTATAAGTGTTTAAACCTATAGGTTACAGCACAGACATATCTGCATTTTGGTGTCTTGGAGATGAATCTCACCTAAGACTTTATTATATGACTACTGAGTCTTCCAGCAGTAGTACTGTGTACTGTTACAACAACTTTTGAATTGAGGAATGAATGACAAAGTCTGTTTAAATTGTTAGATATTTGGGGGAAAAAAAAGTGATAAAGACAGTTTTTGCCTTCTGGCAACTCTTGCCATGATGTTCTGAGGCAGCTTAATACTACTTACTTTTGTTCTTTACCTGACTGCCAACTGCTTCAGTTTCTCTTTCAAAGCAAAACAAACAACAGCAACAAAAGAAAAAAAAATCTAAGAAATGTCTAAATCCATAAATAACTTCTGAATGAAGATACATTTCTATTCGTACATAAAATGACAGAAAGAAAAAGAACAATAGAAAATAAAGCAGAGAAAGAGAAAATTTTTCAATGTCAGTTTTCTCCATATTGCATCACACACTGAAAGTGCCTACATTTATACAACTTCAGCTACAGATCTACATCTATAGATGTCTGTCAGATATTAAGGAGAGTAACCATTTGCATGACTTTCAACATGAACATGACAGCTAAATTTTATTCTATTCTGAAAATCTCAGGGATATATTTCATCTCTTCATCTATGTTTTCCTGTAATCAAGATTCTTAATTGAAGGCAGTTTTCATTGTGCACTCAATTGACATATTTTATACTATTTTGTTCATTAGAGAAGGATTAGTCTGTACATAGTTTAAACAGAGGTAAAAGGAAGGGGAAAGGAAGTAAAGGCAGTTAATAAATGGATTTCACAGGTGAAATAAACAGCACAAATAGGGACACTTCTGAAAGCTTCCAGAGCTTTAAAGGAAGAGGGAGGGAGACATCAGCCTATAAGACTGGAATCTGTGAAGCTAACTTAATCCCTTCTGTCCACTTAGATAATATTGTGGAGTCATACATATGTGGTGGAGTACAAAAAGTAGCCAACATAAAAAAGCAAGGGAAAGGAACTTTTACAGGAACTGCAAATGGGTGGAGTAAAAAAGCACAACTAATTTTAGAAACAGTGAAAGAGGATTACCAATGCCAAGAAATATTGCAGCAGCAGTTTCAGGAAGAAACCTTAGTTTTACTTCAGCGAACAATTTCAAAGTCAAAAGGAGATTTAATAGAGCAATAAGGACAGCAAACATTAAGACAAAGAACCCTCAATGAACAGAAAGAAGTGCTGTAACATGGGTGATCAGACAAACAAGAATAAGTTTGTCTTGTTAATCCACAACCTGGATAGGGAAAAATTTTGATTCTCTTATAATTTACATATATAACTGATAATCGTTTACCAATATCTTTTATATGTTGTATAATCTGATATCTTTTATGAGTTGAAATGTATATTAAAAGAAATTAATACACACATATTGCATGACAACGTATTTATATGAAGCTGAGAGTTTGACATAGTTTCATGTACATCAGTAAATTTAATTTTTCTGTATAAACCAAAGTAAACATTTTTGCAGATGTTTGCAAGACTGATGCCTTAAACAGAATATTAAGGAAATTATGATACTTAATGACATTTAAAAGATGTTTATAGAAGATTGTTTAATAGTCTATTTTCTGTTTAATAGTCTATTTTCTGTTCAGGGATTTTTTATTTTAATATGTAGCTAGATGTAAAGACTTTGCATAGCATCATTTTTAGTCTTCTTTTCAAGTGTGTAGGCCACAGTAGGTTTAGACACTACACTAAAGCTAGGTCATGTGAGGCTATCTTGTGAAAAAGAATCTTAAAAAAGCAATTTTATTAAATTTAACAGAAGAGAAGATAACACAATTTGGCTCTTCCATATGCTGCCTAAAAAGTGACTATCAAAATAGTTTATTTTCTTTTGTTTGAATGAAACAGCCAACAGGATTTTTCAGATTGTAATTGGTACGAAGGATAGGGGTTTCATAGTGGGGCACAGGTGGGGTGCATATGTGACCTCTGTGATCAGAGGTCAGCAGCTGCCATATACTGGTCACAGCTGGTTCTAGTTGGCTTCATAGGACACAACTGAGCCTATGATCAGCATCTGTGGCATCTCAGTGAAAATGTATTTAAAACAGGAGACCCCACATGGTGTACCACATCCAGCTCTGGAGCACAGGACATGGACCTGTTGTAGCAGGTCTAGAGGAGGGCCACAAAAATGATCACAGTGGGGTAGAACACCTCTCCAATGAAGAAAGGCTGAGAGAGTTGGGGTTCTTCAACCCAGAGAAAAGAAGGCTACAGGGAGACTTTATAGTGGCATTCCAGTAGTTAAAGACAGCCTACAGGAAAAATGGGGACAGACTTTTAGCAAGGCCTGTTGTGATAGGACAAGGAGTGATGATTTTAAACTAAGGAAGGATAGATTTAGACTAGATATAAGAAAGATTTTTTTACAATAGGAGTGGTGAAACACTGGAACAGGTTGCCCAGGAAGGTGGTAGAAGCCCCATCCCTGTAAGGATTCAAGCTCAGACTGGATGGAGCTCTGAGCAATCTGTACGTACTCACTGCAGTGGGTTGGACTAGATACCCTGTAAAAGTCACTTCCAGCCCAAACCTTTCTATGATTCTGTGAAAAGACAGTGAACACTGAGAAGAAGGAACAAGACCAGGGAAAGAGTGCTCCATTTCTGGTGGTGTGACCTGACACTAGGCCACTTAATATGACTCCCTCCTCCTTAGGCTGCTTGCCAATCCAGGGAAAGTCAGGCACATCTTGGGAGGGAATTCACCTTCTGACAGCCTGCAACTCCTGCTGCCTGGATCATGGCACAAGTGGTATAATACCAGAAATGAACAATCTGGTAAGTCCTGGACTTGTGCAACTGGTATAAAATACCAGCAGTATCTTAACCAAGTTGAGGCCAAAGTGGAACAAGCACTGCCCAAAATCTATCATCTCAAATCCTCTAGACCTCAACTCCATTTGATAGGAATGGTTGGACTTGAAGATCCAATGGGTCATTTCCAACCTGGTGATTCTATGACCAAAGGCTACTCTCCTTTCAGGTTTTGGTGGCATACCTCTACAAATCTGAACACCATATCCCTGTTTGAAATGGACCCACTACTTCAACCAGTCTTTAGAGGGTGGGGTCACAGTCAGAGCACAGTTCTCCACTGTCCAAGGAACAGTGTATTTAAGGAACAGATACTTCCATTAATAGAAGCGTGGTATGTAAAAATCCATATTTTATTTTTTTTAAATCATATACCGGGAGCTGACACTTATCCATTCCAGCACATGACTTTTAATGTCCTTATGTCAAAATCAAGTACTTTCCATCAAAGAAACCTAAACAAACATTTAACAGAATCAGATATGGCCTCTTTTATTCCCTCTACCATGATTACGGCAGGCATCTTACCTGTGTGTTTGCAGAATGCTGCTTGCAATGAAGAGGAGGCTGAGGGGAGACCTTATTGCTCTCTACAACTACCTGAAGGGAGGTGGTGGAGAGGAGGGATCTGGCCTCTTCTCACAAGTGACAGGGGACAGGATGAGAGGGAATGACCTCAAGCTCTGCCAGGGGAGGTTCAGGCTTGACATAAGGAAAAAATTCTTCACAGAAAGGGTCATTAGGCAATGGAACAGTCTGCCCAGGGAGGGGTTTGACTTGCCTTCCCTGGAGGTGTTTAAGGTACCGGTGGATGAGGTGCTGAGGGGCATGATTCAGAGACTGGTGGGAATGGTTGGACTCAGTGATCTGGTGGGTCTCTTCCAACCTGGTGATTTTATGGTTCTATGATTCCTCTGGAAGACTCTCTGAGCAATACAGGATTGCAGTGGCCTGTGAACTAACATCTTCCCATGTGCTGAGATGTATCTCAGCAGCAGCACTTGAACTACACAATCCACTGGAAAAGAAGTTGGAAAGGACAGGGCAACATCAGACTTGTAGAGGCTAAATTTTGTCTCATTGAGGAATGGCAATAGAGCATTGTGAGTTTTTTCTCTAAACTTGAGAAGGTGGAAATTGGACCTACCTAGTGTGGTCAGGAGTGGCCGTGAGTGCTTTGCTGCTGCTCAGGTCAAACCAGCACTCAAATATACTAACCAAAATACATAGTTGTATCATCAAGACAAGGAAGTGATTAGATGAAAAGAGTATTGAAGTGTCAGGTATGGATGGAATAAGAAATATGCATTGTTTCGAGGTTCAGGTTTTGAAGTCTGGCTCCTTCAAAAGATGCAAGAATAGAATAAGGTTAAAGTAGATAAATTGTTAAGAAATTACTATTCTGATTATAGTGATACAACATAGGAAATATGAAATTCAAAGGAAGTCAGAAAGATGTTACAGTTACAACAATATGTATGTTAACTTATAGGGAAAAGAGTGGGGTTTTACAGCAATGCAGTACGATGATATTACAGGTCATTGAAAGGATAAACAGACACCCTCTCAAAAGTGATGCAGAAATAAACTCCTGAACAGAAAAAGAGTATCTGTTCTGCATGGATTTTTGGAATAAGTTTTTACCATTTATCTGTTACCTGGAAGCTTCTGTGACAATTCATGTCAGCTCACCAGTAAAACTACTGTTTGAAAATGGCTTTACGAAAAGGCTTGATTTGTATTTAACTGGGAAAAATAAAGACTTTCTGCTTAGGAAACTGTCTTCTGCTTAGGAAATGCTCTGCCTCTGACCTGGAAAGGTGCACACTCTCCTGTGTGGAAAACTGGTTGGATGGCCAGGCCCAGAGAGTGGTGGTAAGTGGAGTTAACTAACTCTGACAGGCTGGAGACCAGTCACAAGTGGTGTCCCTCAGGGCTCGCTGCTGGGTCCAGCCCTGTTCAATGTCTTTATCAATGACTTGGATGAAGGCATTGAGTCCTCCCTTAGCAAGTCTGTAGAAAACGCTAAGCTGAGTGGAATTGTCGATCTGCTGGAGGGTAGGGAGGCTCTGCAAAGGGATCTGAACAGGCTGGATGACTAGGCTGAGACCAGTGGCATGAGGTTCAACAAGGCCAAATGCTGGGTCCTGCACTTGGGGCACAACAGCCCTATGCAGAGCTACAGACTAGGGCAACAGTGGCCAGAAAGCTGCCTGGAGAAGGACCTAGGGATGTTGGTTGACATCCAACTGAACACAAGCCAGCAGTGTGCCCAGGTGGCCAAGAAAGCCAATGACATCTTGGCTTGTATCAGAAAGGGTGTGACCAGCAGGTCCAGGGATGTTATTCTCCCTCTGTACTCAGCAGTGGTGAGACCACTCCTTGAATCCTGTGTTCAGTTCTGGATCCCTCACCATAAGAAGGGTGTTGAGGTTCTGAAGCAAGTCCAGAGACGAACAATGAGACTAGTGGAGGGTCTGGAGGACAAGTCTTACAATAAGCATCTGAGAGAACTGGGGTTGCTTAACCAAAAGAAGATGAGGCTTTGGGGAGACCTTTTTGCTCTCTAAAACTACCTGAAAGGAGGTTGTAGAAAGGAGGGAGCTGGCCTCTTCTCCCAAGTGACAGGGGACAGGACAAGAGGGAATGGTCGCAAGCTCTGCCAGGGGAGGTTCAGGCTGTGCATCAAGAGAAATAGGCTGCCCAGGAAGGTGGCTGAGTCACCGTCCCTGAGGGGGTTTAACAGATGAGTACACCAGATAGGAATGGTTGGACTCAATGGTCCAAGAGGTCTTTTCCAACCTAGTGATTCTATAATTCTAAGACTTAATTTCTTAATAACATGAAATATTTTGTATTATACATTTTTTATTTGTTTTTTAAACATATGAAAAATTTTTAGTGCACTTATTTAATTTCCTCAAACTCTCACCTTTAGCCTACCACCAATCCAGAAAACACTCCTCATAAATACCTTACATTTTTCCATTTCTTTCTATCAAGATTAAATTTTGTTCAACTTACATGCTTGGGTATGCATGTTTAATACTTTTTCATATTTAAATTATTTATGGATAACCTATTTTTTTAAAATATTGTAAATGATATTTTATTTATTTTAAGCACTGTGAACTACTACAAGATTTCACAACTTACTACAGAGTACACATTAACATACATTGAACTATATACCATTAAAAATTAGATTTTCAAACCAACACAATATTGAAAAACCCATAATGTAGTCACCACAAACTTAGGAAGTAAAGAGAAGTAGATCTACAGTATATTCAATTCTCCCACACCTATCAACTCACGCATTTAATATGACTTGAAAAAATACATTTTGAAACTAAACACAAGTCTATTCCCTTTCATTACCTAGTACCTCACTCTTTCAGCAGGAATGTAATTATGTGTGTTGTCTGAGACATAGATTGTTCTCCTTTTCTTGGTAGTTCAAAAATTAACATGTCAACAATCCATATTTCTTCACAGAAACCACCAAAATAATTTTCACATGTGGGTTTTTTTTTTCAGTTGTGGGGTAGGATCTAACAGAGAAACTTCCTGTTCATATCTTTTAACAGTCTGGTAAGCTAGTGATTTCTCAGTAAAGTGTGTGGTTTATTGTATTTGGTATGAGAGATACTATAAAAAAAATGAGTCAGTGCCTTTTGTAAACAATTATAGTAGTCCTGGAGCTACAGTACAAAGGCTCATTTACCTAAATTCACTCAGAATATATGTTCCAGAATATCTATGAACTTGAGAAGTCTAAAAAGCGATATACAATATTTACCGAAATAGTAGTCAAATTTACTCAGTTGTTTTATAGAATATATTATCTGAGGCAATCGCACATAGTTCTAAAGTGTTGATTATTATAAAGGATCAATCACTTGAAAAAAATAGTCTTAGTCTTTTGTTAGTTGAAATTTTTACATTGGTTGATTATTTTTATCAGATTCTGCAAACATTTATGTAGGTATTGTCTTCCTATGCTAAATTTCCCATAGAAAACTGTAAAATAGATGCCTAAACTAAATCTCATTCAGCAGGCTGTGATTTTTTTTTAATCAGATAAGTGGAAAAGCACAAAAATACAAGAAGGGCTACTGTTCCCTGAAGATCCATTGATACACTATAGATATGGAAAATATTATTAACACTAATGCTTGTGAAAAAGCAGACAGTATTATCAAACACTATGAAGCTCAGTTTTCTTTAGCACTTCATCATTCTAATGACCTTGTTCCAAACGGTGATATTCCCAAGTTAATGATTCAGATACTTTCACTCAATCAAAATAATGGTTGTTCATAAAAACAGTGGATAAGAATCTTACAGGTTAATTAAACCCTTAGTAGAACAATGCATTCAGAAATAGGAAGTAAGAGATAATAATGATTAAGCGGTACATTAGTAAATGGAAACGTACTCACTGTTTAACAAACATGACTTGTACTACCACTGATGCATTTACACATTTTAATGAACAAAACATTATTTCTGTATCTGTTAGTATCTTTCAGAATACCAGGACCATTTTAAAACTACTTGCACAGGGTAAAGTGAAGTAGGTATCTGCTGTACATTTTTATAATTGCATTTAGATAATATATCACACATAACCTAACATACTGTAACTGGATAGAGCATGTTGAATAGCTTAAATTAACATTTATGCAAATACAAACTGTACTTTTTTGAGGACTTTTAAAAATGGCCCTTCCCATATGCTCTCCAGCTTCAGAGACTGTCTTTCATTAACAAAACCAATCACAGCAAAAAATGTATTTGTTTAAATGTACCTTGGTAATGAGCACTAAATCCACGGTATCGGTGGTTGCTGTCTGTTACAAAACGTAGCCTCAGCCAGTTTTTGTTGCTGATAACTGGAGGAGGTATATTCATTCCAGAAAGCCTGAATAAAAAAAAAAAAAAGATTGAGAAATTATCAAGGCTGAAGATCAATAGATACTAAAAAACCTTTGATAAAGGTCTTGTACAGACAACTTTTTTTAAAAAAAGCCCACGCGTTCATTGACATGCTTTCTTGTCAGTTGGGAGTTGGACTTCTTATTTATGAGGGAACACTATGTTACCACAAGCATAAACAAACAAAATTGTACATTCTGCATGAGTGGCTGATTGGGCACAAATAAGCACTATAATCCAGAAACCATGCAGTCACATTACTGGTCAGGCACAGCACTCACATGATATAAGTATATGACACTCAGGCTAGAAGGAGTTTGTATCTATCCAGTTCAATCGATAAGATAAGCAGAACACTGTTTCTGTCGTCAGGTAAAGGATTGTACCCTGTGACTTTCCTGTTTAAGCAACGGAATCAGAGAACTAAAACTATAAAACACCTGTTTTTCAAGAGTAGTATTTTTGTCAATTCAGGGTACAAAGAAATTAAAAATTTTCCATCGCAGAATCATAGCTTTGTTTATGTTGGAAAAGATCATCAAGTCTAACCATAAACCGAGTACTGCCAATGCCTCCATTAAATTATGTCCCTAAGCATTACCTAACCATCATTTAAATATCTCCAGCGATGGTGACTTAACCACTTTCCTGGGCAGCTTGTTCCAAAGCTTAATAACCCTTTCAGTGACAGAATATAATTTAATTCCCATCTAAAGCTCCCCTGGTGTAACCTGAGCCCATTTCTTCTTGTTACATGGGAGAAGAGATCAATAACCACCTCACTAAAACCACCTTTTAGGTAGTTGTAGAGAGCAATAAGGTCTCCCTTCAGCCTCCTTTCCTGTTCCAGGCCCTTCATCAACTTTGTTGCTCTTCTTTGCACATGCTCCAGAAACTCAATGTTTTTCTTTTATTGAGGGATCCAAAACTGAACCTAGTATTCGAGGTGCAGCCTCACCAGCGACAAGTAGCGGGGGACAGTCACTTCTACAGTACTGCTGGCTACAATTTTTCTAATACGAGCCAGGATGCTATTGGACTTCTTAGCCACCTGAGCATGCTACCAGCTCATACTCAACCAATTATTGACCAACACTCCCAGATCCTTTCCATCTTTTCAAGGGCTCAGTGCTGGATCCAACCCTGTTCAATGTCTTTATCAATGACGTGAATGAAGGCATTGAGTGCACCTTTAGCAAGTTTGCAGATGATACTAAGCTGGGTGGAAGTGTGGATCTACTGGAGGGTAGGGAGGCTCTGCAAAGGGATCTGAACAGGCTGGACTGCTGGGCTGAGTCCAATGGCATGAGGTTTAAGAAGGTCAAATGCCGGGTCCTGCACCTGGGGCACAACAACCCTATGCAGAGCTACAGACTGGGAGAA
>WAAB01005816.1:89364-105604 GCA_013389865.1 Piaya cayana | reverse complement strand
TTTATGGAAGGAGTCATTGGGCACTGGAACAGGCTGCCCAGGAAGGTGGTTGAGTCACTTTCCCTGGAGGTGTTTAAAAGACAGATGGATGAGGTCCTGAGGGACATGGTTTAGTGTTTGATAGGAATGGTTGGACTCGATGATCCTGTGGGTCTTTTTCAGCCTAGGTGTTCTCTGATTCTATGATTCATTCTTCTCCCAATCCCTGTCTTATATTTCAGAGGGCTGGGTATCCAGATAACAACCAGAATTTTTATTAAAGACTGAGACAATGGAGTCATTAAGTAATTCAGCTTTTTCCTCTTCCTTTGTCACTATATTTCTGCCCTGCATCCACTGAAGGATGAAGATTCCCCTCAGCCCTGCTTTTGTTGCTAATGGTTTTATAGAAACACTTTTGTTTTCAGTGACACTAACCAGATTAAGTTCCAGGTGGGCTTTAGCCCTACTAATTTTCACCCAGCGTAACATCATGACATCTTTGTAATCCTCCCAGGTTATCTGCCCCTCCTTCTTAAGCCATCAAATTCTTTTTTTTTATACTTCAATGAATCTCAAAATCGGTTATTGAAAGTACAAGAAAGTAGGGAATTGTAGTTGATTGACATCAGCTAGCAGCTAAGCACTACAGAGCAACTCTTACTCCCCTCCATTTCCCCATCAGCAGGATGGGGAGAGAACAGAAAGAGCAAAAGCCAGAAAACTCCTCTGTAAAAATAAAGACTCTCCAGAAGTCAATTTAATAAGTGAAGATGAGAGAAAAATACAGAAGTAATCCAATTGATACAAAAGGAATAATTCACCACATCCCACAAGTAGATAAACCAAGCCAGTCTCCAAGAAATAGCTATGTGCCCTCCAGTCCCTCTCCTCATATTTAATTGTTGACTATGATGTTAACAGATATGGAATATCATTTTGGTCACTTTAGCTTAGCTGTGTAGATTTTGTCTTTTCCAGTACCTTCTCTATCCCTGGCCTGCTCACTGTGGGAACGGAGTGAGGGATAAAGAAAGCCTTGGTGCTGTGCAAGCAGTACTCAACAAAACCACTGGTGCACTAAAAGCTTAGATTTAGCCAGAAATCCAAAACATAGGACAATGTAGTATTCTATGAAGAAAATTAAATCTAAACCCCTAGACCCAGTACACAAAATTATCTCGATTTTTTATTAGTTTTCTGTTTGGCTATTTTTTAGCATCTGGACATTCCTTCAATTACTGTAGTCTTTCATCTTGACTTTCTCATTAGGAAGGTCTGAATTAGATTTTTTTTTTTTATTATTAGATGACTTATTATAGTTTGAAAGAAGGTGAATAAGCTTTAAATAAACAATCCTTACATTTATAATACAAAAAAACCCAGAAAGACAAGTAATATCTTCAGGACCTCAACATACTTAACTATATCTTTCCATTTATTTCTAAACAGAGCTCTTCCTATAGTTCAAGTATACCACTTTATGTTCAGATATTGCAGGTTCATCTTACATTTTTTGGAAAGGAAGGCAAGGGAAGACAAGAAGGCTTCAGTGAAACAGTTCATAAAGGTATTAAGACAATCTGCAAGTGAGAGAATGAGTGGATTCTTTTTAAGAAATTCCTTGCTTTTGTAAAGGACTTTCCATCTAACCTTTGAAGTGGCTTTAAAAAATGCAATAATGTCATTATCAATACTGTTATCACCATTTTGCAGGCAGAGAAACTCATGCACAGAAAGAGAAAGCAGCTTCAATTACCTAGGAGACCAGTAACTAAAAGCGAATTATAAGAAAAATACTGCAAGTGCTGAGCTCTGGCTCTTACAACTAAAATCAAATCAGCATTGCCTGGTGAATGCCTGCACATACTCTTTTGAATTGCACAGTCCTCCCTTACCCCCCATTATTCAATTAGAAACTTTCGCTTTGAGTTTTCTTTAAAAAGGCATGCTTTTCAAGTATAAATGAATTTGACAATTTGAAATTCCTTATTTAAAAAAAAGTCTGGATAATTTCACACAGTAGTCAGTGCTGAAATACTGCTTCACTTCTATTTTAGTGTTACATTGTTTTTTTTTCCAGCTGTCCTATGATAAGCTTTATAGTAAAGTGAGATGAATTTGATTATTTTAACAAACACAAGTGATATAATCAAAACTACAAAAAAAAATCAAACCAAAATATTTCACCATCTAAATAAAATATTTTGACTCTATTTCACTTCAAGTTGTGCCAACTTATTCTCATTAGATATCTCAGTTTCTCTAAACACTATTTCTGAAAATAAACTTCTTATATTGTTTTGGAATACCACCATAAAAAGAGCAAAGTTTTGACTAGACAGAACAGCGGCATCTTCTAACTGTCTATTCTTTGCATCACTGTTAGTGTATACAAGGTTTAGAATCATATTGTGGTAGCAGTATGCAAAAGCACAGCTAGCTAAAATAGTAATGTAAATTAACTGTAAGGTCAAGAAAGCAAAGGCAAGTTTCTGGAGAACAAATTTTTTGTTCCTCTTTGTCTTCATACAGTGCCTAGAGTTATATCTGAGCTTTCTGTCTGTCCTTTAGACTACAGATGAAGGACAAGCCTAAAGCCTAAAAACTTAACATGGAAAATATTCATTAATGCTAAATGTCAGGGGTTCTCTTGCCTGCCTAAGGGCTAGGAAGTAAAATTTTTCTGATTCATCTTGCACTCAACACTTGTATTTCCCATTATTTCATTAGTGTGAACACAGTTCGTAGACCAGGAAGTAGTTCTTATTTCCCCATGTTATTATAGCCTTGTCTTGAAATTGTGCCAGAGGTAAATGGGCAACTGACCTTCATAATACTGAATGAAATTGCTTCCATTCTCACAGTAAATCAGATTTCTTTGGTGGGGGTCTGCCCTAACGAATGCGTGTAGCCCCACCATTAATTGCTTCCAGATTTTTAGTTGGCTTAGTGTTGTTAGAGACAATGACCATGCGAGTGGTGAGGCTCTGGAACAGGTTGCAAAGGCAAGTTGTGGATGCCACATCCCTGAAGGTGTTCAAGGCCAGGCTGGATGGGGCCTTGGGTGATCTGATCTAGTGGGATGTCCCTGCCCATGGCAGGGGTGTTGTAAGGGGTCTTTAAGGTCCCTTTCAACCCTAACTATTCTGTGACTCTATGATTAAGCTGCACAGTGCGACTTTTAGCTCTGGGGTTTTTTTTTTTCAAATTTGCCACTCAGCCAGTACCAAAATATTCTCCTGCAAACCACTGGAAATTTCATAAAGTTATATACCACATTGAGATACAGCATTTCATTAAATAAAAGCCCTGAACTAGATGAATTTCCTTTCCTGGTTAGTTTTACTGTACAGTGCATTTTTCTAGCTATTAAATTGCATTTGCACATTGCTCTGTACCGATTAGCGAGAATTGTGCTACAACATGCATTCAGCAAGAGGTAGAAGTCTGCATTTAATTAGAAATCATTAAATGTTTCTGCATTGTCACTGTGAATTTCAGTATAAGGTCACTTTATGACTCTTAGAGGGTGTGTTTAAGTTGTTATGAATATCTTGTTACAAATGTAAGAAGCGTACTTTAGTGTGATGCTTGAGTTTTGGAAGTTAGAGGTTTAATTAGCTGTTCTTTTTGGTACAGCTATTTCTCTGTATAGTCCTATTACCTAATGATGCAAGACCAAACAGCTTTTTTATTTAAATTCTCACCCTGTAACTAAAGTAATTGTTAAGCAAAGGGGTAACAACCTTTCACTACTTACCTACTGAGAACAGACCTATTACTGGAAGAGGTCTAACTGAATAACTGAAACAAAAATAAGGCTGTAAAAGATGTTTCCTATTTTGACTAGTAGTTATTCTGCCTATAACTAAGTTTCTTTTTAAGAATCACAAACACACGTGTAAAATACCCCTACAAGTTTCTTGTCCAGTGCATGGGAAAACCTCACCCTAGCCTTTTATACGTGCTTATGGTAAATGACAGATTTTATTTTTAAAATGGCTACTATCTAGTTAAGTTACCTATCAAATCAATTATTCATTAACACATCTAACTTTGAAAGCTATGGTTTATACTTGATGCTAACTAAGCACATGCTGACATTGGCTGAGTTCTAATTAAATTCACAGTTCCTAAAATCTGGTCTTTATAGTTCATGTTTGCTATGGGATTGTTCCCAGAAAGTAGATTTGCAAGCTGACAGAATTTATAATGGCAGCTAGCAAAAAATGATTGCTTATTCTGATCATATAACTGCCCCTTTTCTAATATCAATTTGTATTCTCAGCAAATTATAAAGCTGGTCACCATTACCATAATGCATTGGCAGTCCAACGTACTTCTGTGCCAGCTACTATTTCAAGCGTAGCTACAGTTAATCATCTACACTGTTTTCCCAAAATTCAAACTAAAACACCATATCTACCATAAAGAAAATGCAGCTGTCTCATCTTTGTTTGTAGTTCAAAAGATATAGCTCTCCCTCAAACTGCACAGAATCCTGCATAGCAAATTTTAGTCAATGGACAGTAGGCTTCCCTTCTGCAGTTGTCCTTCAAAAACTCTTAGAAATGTTCATGAAGAATCTTCAGATTTTTGACTGGGAACCAGAGATTTAAACTGTCTCACTATTATGTGCAGTTAACAATATTTGAATTAGTCTGCTACCTAATGTAAAATATATTTGGTGAAAAAAAATCTACTTACTGAAATAACACACGTTTGCTGCAAATTAAGAGATTTGTAGAAGAGTATATCTATGCATGTAGATGTGTCAGTAATTTTCCCCATCTTTGCATCTTATTTGCTTTGAGATTGTGGGTAAATCACAATTTACAGAAGAAATAAGACAATGACATTTCTGAGTATCAAAATTTTATTCGTTTTGCACTTCCTTATAGCATCATGCCTCCATCTTCTTCTTTTCTGCACTATTTAGGACATCATTTTCAAAAATCACTCTGCTTTAGGCTAACTGATCCATCAGATTCAAGTAGTATTTTATTCTCCCTCAAAAGCCTAACACATAGTTTCCTGTGTTGCAAAGTGGAATTCAAGGTCCGCATCCTTGGGTTTCTAATGTTCATGTCCTTCATTTCCCCCAGAGACATACTGACATATCATAAAATACTATACACTTACTTTAACATTTCAAATGCACACTGCCAGCTAGCTATAATTTACAAGTAGTTTAAAAGTACTTGCCTTGTCCATGTACCAAAATAAATTTAATTACTAAAAGTCTTCTAAAACTGCATTTCTTACAAACAGAAATCAAAGCAGAAGGCCTGTCATGCGTTGTGCGTGCTAGTGGAGTTTAATACATAGTATAATAAAAAAGACAGTAGCTTCCTGTCTCCTTGAAAGCAGAGGAAAGACCAATGCGACAGGACAGCACCTGACTAGTGATTTATCTGGTTTGGTTAAATTTTACCTAAATTAGGAAGCAGATGTATTGAACACAAATGTGAAGTATCAGCCACTTACAGCTTATTGTGTTTCCTGTACTTGTAAAGAATGTATTCATTAGCAAAGACTGTTAGCATCCTTTCCTCTGTTCTCCATAATTGCCCTGATCCCATAAAACAACAACTTTTGTAACAAGATTCATAATGAACGTCTATTGTAAAAAGATCCATCCCACAATGTAAATGTATGGGCATTCATGTGTGGATACAAGACCAAAAATCAGATTTCTGATCTTAAAAAAATAACAGTTCTGTTTAGAAAGAACCAGATTCATGCTGAAGAAACAAAGCAGAAAATAACTCAATACTTAACACATTGCTTGATTTGAAAGTCCTGAAGGATTTAATGGTTAAACTAAGGTATACTTCTTTTCAGCAACCCAGTTAATAAGACATTTACATTGGAGCTCAGACAATAACCTAACCATTAACCTTTTGGTCAAACACTGAACCAATAAGCTTCTTGTATGACTAGGCCTATCAATATCCTTTCTACTTCCAGTTCTGATGATGAGATTAATGGGTCTTAAAGGCAGTCATTATAAAGGCCTATTGCAAGACAGCTTCTGGTACCAGCCTTTTTTTCCTAACTTTTTTTTTTCCTGGAAATGTTCTATTCAAATTATATTAAATCATTGCAGAGCAAGGACACTGTGATGTATATTGTCAAACAGCCAAAGAAATCTCTCTTCTGTCTATTACAAAATCTATTGCTGTCTAAACTGAGAACTCAAGACTTGAATATTGTTGAAGATATTAAATAGATGTTACATACTAATATATATTTTCAGTTATCTTTTAATAAAAGGACAGGTAAACAAGATGGATAGTTGTCTGTAAATTGTTCTTTTGTGAAAGTATCTCCAATATAAATATTCAAGGAACATGGAAGTAAATATTTTCAGAGCTGCAGATTTCCTAGAATTTTACCTGCAACTCACATTTATGCAGCATTAACATATATAACACTGGTATGTCTGTATTAGAAAAAAAAAGAGTTGTCTTTGTGACAGAAGCTTTAGAACATTTATGTAAATTCTGATTTACTTCTCACTTACTGAGGGAGCACTCAATCCTCTCATCCATATCACTGATAAATATCACTAATAAAGATAAGAAGACTGTCCCCAACAATGAGCCCTGGGGATCACCATCTGTGACCAGTCACCAAATAGATTTAGCTCCTTTCATCACAACTCTCTGGGCTTGGCCATCCAGCCTATTTTTTTACCCAGAGAAGAATACACCTGTCTAAGCCATGAACTGCCAGCTTCTCTAGGAAGATACTTAGGCAGACAGTGTCAAAGACTTTATGGAAGTAAAGACATCCACAGCATTTCCCACCTCCACTAGGTGGGTGACCTGGTCTTAGAAGGAGATCAAATTGGTCAGGAAGGACCTGCCCTTCATGAACAGAAGGTGGCTGGGCCTGATACTCTCATTGACCTGCACCTGCCAGGTGAGTGCTTTCAAGATGAGCTGCTCCCTGATCTTCCTTTATACCGTGGTAAGGCTGACAGGCCCGCAGCTTCAAGATAATCTGGTGGGTCTCTTCCAGCCTGATGATTCTATGATTCTATGATTCTGGGATTCTCTTTACATCCCTTCTGGTAGCATTATACTGGCAAGCCTCCAGTCATCTGGGACCTCTGTTGTTGACCAGGACTGATGATAAATGATAGAGAGTGTCTTGGCAAGCTCCTCCTCCAGCTTCCTCAGTACTCTTTGGTGAATCCCACCTGACACCACAGACCTGTGAGTATTCAAGTAGTGTAGCAGGTCATTGACTAATTCCTCCTTGATTACGGGGCAGTTATGCTACTCTCTAGACCTGTCTTCCAACTCAGAGTTATGAATAGGCTGGGGATAACTGGTCTGACTACTGCCTAATGCCTCAGTCTCTTCCTAATCTTCAGTAGCCACGTTTTTCTCCATATCTGTTAAAAGATGGAAATTCTCCTTGATTGTCTTTTTGTTGTTGATGCATTGTAATAAATATACAACATTTTTGTTGTGTCATACAACAGTGGCCAGATGAGTTTGAGCCAGGCTTTTGCCTTTCTAACTTTCTCCCTGCACAATCTAACAAGATCCTTGTAATCTTTTTCGGTTGCCTGCCCTTTCTTCCAAAAATGGTATACTCTCCTTTTCTTCTTGAGTCTTAGAAAACATTACCATCATTCATGCATCTTTCACAGGAGAAATTATAAAGTAATAATTCAATCTTGAAGGAATAAAGAAGACAAACGCTTCTCTTCTGAATGCCAGCTCTCCTTCAAAGTTAAATATGCGGCAGAAAAGCAAAGGAAAAATATCCAAAAGGAAAAGTGTCTAAATTATAACATTTTGATAGCAGTTTATTACCCAGCTTTTAAGTGGTTACAAAGGCACAAGTCAGTGAAAAGCCTAGGTCCTAAGGTCAGTTCCTGTAAAACCATCTGTACTGGGACTAAGCATATTATTTAACTGTGAACAAGGTTTGACAAGTTTGAAGATAGATATAGCCTTGATTGTTGTTTCCATATCTCAGAATTGAAGCCAAGTGACCAACAAAAAGCCATTTTTATATTTACAACAGTAAACTACCACTCTTTAAATTTAACCTGA
Source organism: Piaya cayana (assembly GCA_013389865.1). Lineage (NCBI taxonomy): Eukaryota > Metazoa > Chordata > Aves > Cuculiformes > Coccyzidae > Piaya > Piaya cayana. Next base: position 97,547 of record WAAB01005816.1, on the reverse strand, counting down.
TGAGCTACTCAGAAGGAAATTAAGGTTTTAGGTTGAAATTCCACTGTAATCACTTCTTACTGATCTATAAAACAAGCAAATGAAAACTTAAATAAGCCAATTTTTGGGAAGAAGATTAAATAAATAAGTTCTACATCATGTCACCTTGAAAAAAAATTGTTCTGGAAAGTACTTAAATAATCTATTGATTAATTTTAGACTTATTCAGTTAGAGGGCTAAAAATAATTCACCCTATGACTCTCTTTGTCAAGTTCATTATGATTCCTGGAAGACTGAAAAAAAGTCTTTGTTTTAAAAATGTCAGTGTTGAAATATATGAAAGCCTTGTCATGCCTTTGCAATGATGGAAAAAGTTCAATTTTGAAGTGAAGTTGCTGTCGCATAAAGCAGGACTATGAGAAACCACTGCATAATCATTAAGGATTGAATAAAGGTCCAACTGATGATTAATGAAGGTTTATAGTACCATGGATATGAAATGTTGAAAAGTGCCAAGAATAAGAAATACTTTTTAACTTCAGAAGTAGATTGCATCTTATAAAGCCAGATGTTCATAGGTCAAAGATTTTTCAATGTGTCTATTGACTTGGGAGAATAATGAAGTACAATGAAAGGTAAAAGGAGACCTCCAAACACACCTACTCTGAAGTGTTAATCTATGATGCTAGGAATGCGTTGTTTGTGACACAAGTAATAGACATAACACTGCTGGACAGTGTTGGAGTCCTGATTGCCTGAAGGACTGTTATGATGAGTTGCTGCTGATTTTCATATAAATGTCAAGGACATGGAAGGAATCATTACTTATAAATGTGATCTAAATACCTCAAGTGCAGACTGACCTCATATTTACAAGTCAATGCTCCTGAGCAGGTCATAGAATCAGTATAAATACATAATCCCTGGGCTGCACATGATGCTTAACATATATGTCTTTCCACCACACAGGCCACTACACTATAGTACTACACTAGTAGTATAAATATTGAAAAGTGTAATTAATGAAATCTTCCTACTATCTATCCCTTTTCTCTCATTTTATGTTCATCTGTTAAGTGTCGCTCTATCCTGAGACCAGCACTTAATTCCTTCCCAAACAGAAGAAGAAAATGTTTACTCTGAGTCATCAGTATCTTGAGGTCATCCCTGGAAAGATGTAAATGGTAAAACTCTCCTTCCCCAGCCTTGAATCACCTTTGGGTTGTTTGATCTTTTCTTACCAGAGCCTGCTTTTTTCTCATTGGTTTCCCACACAGCAATTACCTACGGTTGTCAGACCTTCATATATATGAGATAGTCACATAGTCACTTGACCAGCAGGAAATTGTCAGAGCTTAAACATACCGAAATCAGCTCACGTCAAGACACCTCAGAAGAGTCCTAATCAATACAATGCCTGCAGCCACTTCCTAGTAATAAGGCAAAAGTCATACTTACTGAGATACCATTTGATATCAATACTAGCAGATTCACACTAATGAACTTTGGAAGCATAAGGAATAGGAAAGAAAGAGTATTTTTCCATGCAGCAGATTCTCATTTAACTTCTCTCCCTAATCCTTAATACTTCATATAACTACAGTACTTAAATTGAAAACCACATAGAGGTATGCAATATTCAAACTGGTAAAATACTCTAAGCATTTTTTCTGTGCAGCATAAAGGGAAACTAGCATGCAACTCTGGCTGGAGAGAAATTTTAAAATATAAGTCAAATTACTCCCACTCTGCAGTAAAATTAGGGACCCCATGGGTCTTATTAGAAAAAGTGCTTTTAGAACCTGAAAGTTTTCCTGAATATCTGCCACTCTGGTTACTCATAGTTAGATATTAAATCCAAATGCAAATGAATCTTAAAAGAGCTATTCCTTATATTAGAATAAAAATTCAGAGTGCTGTCATGTTAGTCCTGAGTCAGTTATGTTATTCCATCTTTTTTAAGAGTGATAATAAGACAGTGCAAGTCCTGAAATGGCTTTAAAGAAAAACTCATCAATACAAAGTAAGAGGATAAAAATTAAGCAGCTCAATTCAATCTAATGGTAATGTTTTTTTCTGAAAGTTCATTCCCTGCTATTTCCCATTTTCTGCCTCTGAAAATGTATCAAGGGAGATACGAAATTCTATCAGAAAAGGCTACTTTTATTGCATAATTTAAACATAAATGTTGCCAAGGAATCCATGCAGATTGCTCACAGATTCATTCACCTCAGTTTTTTCCTCATTTGTTTTGTGAATTAATGTTTTGTTGAGTTACATTTTGTCCAATAACTTTCTTCGCTATCTCAAACATCTGATCTCTTCCTGATTCCACTGAGTTTACCACATAGGACATCAACATTTTATAATTGCTTACATTTATCTCAATTGATCTCCCCCTCTTCAGCAATCTATCTGTAAACTAGTAAATCTCTTACTCAATAACTTCAGAGAAATTTCATCTCAGTGTGCTTAACAAATGTCAAGAAATTGTACCATGCTTTATTTCATTTTAAAAAAAAATCCAAAACATAAAGAGACATAATGATGTTCTCCACCATAAAAGTGTAAGACAAAACTGGAGACTGCCAGGGTTGAAAAGGCCTTGACCCTAAGTAGCCCTGCCTAGAGATTCTGATGACCTTCTGCCCTGGGGCTCAGGAATCCCATTCTAGCTCAGCCTAAGACTGCCCTAACTCTCTCTCTGGCCATCTCCTTGGGCTCCTGGGAGGGCATTGAACCCAGTTCATCACTTGACCATGTTGTCAGCTGTTAAGTGACCCTGTCATCTCAGTCTCCAGCTCCAACCCCTGTGTTCAAGTCCTGCAGGACTGCACATCATTGGTGGGTGCATGACCTGCATGGGGTCATCCTTAGCTCCCAGTTGTCTTCTCCTTGCCCCTCCTAGTCCTAGACAGAAATTGAGTTCAAATATCCCAATTAAACTGTTCTAGTCATTAAAATTCTAGCATTTTTTCTATGATAAATTCTCTCACTTAAACGGCACTATGAATTTGCTTTTGTTCTGTGTGCTTGATCATATTTTTCACCCTGTTTGTAACATTCATGTTAAATTTTTCTCCAATGGTAATCAGGGAAATCTTTCTTATATCTTTTGTATGGAGTATTTTGAAGATGTTATGATAAAATTAAGATGTGGATATCCTTCACTTCCATCATTGTTACTCCATAGATACATAACTGACAGAAAGTCTTTAAAATCAAGGACCAAATCTTTGATGTGATCTTTGAGCAATAAGAGATAGGACAGGTCACACTTAACTCTATTAGTTAAGAGCCAAAAATGGAGTAGCATCAGCACTCATGCAAAGTGCCTCATTTTTGAAATAAATTATTTAGGCACTTGACAAGAAGATTTTAGACTCTATTTTGCAGTTTGATGGTTCATAATAAAAGAAAGTCCAAAGCTAAATGTTAAGAATACAATATTTATTTGTGTTTGTATGACTATGTGAGATTTAGTAGTCTAAATGGTATCATTTTGGAGGGAGGGCATGGGGGATGATGGCATTTTTTTCTTGTTTTGTAAATTGGCAGCTACTAAGAAAAAAAATCCTTGAATATTTTATTTCTTTGCCACAGAGGGCCACAGGGGTGGCCTCTGAAAGAAGAGGAGATGCCTTGTGTGCACACAATTACAGTTAGTTCCAGTCATCTCAACAATGAACCCAGCCCAGGATACAGGTAAGCCCATCAGCCAAGCTGGTGTCATCTCTGTGAAAACATATTTAAGAAAGAGAAAAACTCCACAATAGCAGTGAGGAGTGAGGGAAAAAGAAGCAAGACACAATCTTGTGAATACTAAGGTCACAGAAGTAGTAGAGGAATAGGTAATCCAGCTATGCCAAGGTAACCCATGGAAAGACCACACTGAAACAGGCTCTCCTAACGGGAGCTGTGGCCCATGGAGAACCCACATTGGAGCATGTATATCCTGCAACCTGTGGAAAGGACCCACACTGAAGCAATTCTGGAGAAGTTTGAGGAAGAAGGAGAGGTAGAGAGGAACTGTTATGGACTGACCACGACCCCACATTCACCATCATTCTGCTTTGTTCAGGGCCAATGCAGCAGGTTGAGGACCTGGGAATGACGGCAAGAAGTTAAGCCTGGAAAGAGGAGTGAGGGAAGATGTTTGGGATTTTTCATTTGTTTTGGGTTTTTTTGTCTTTATTTCTCAAGGCCCCATTATATTTTTAATTGACTAAAAATTAATTTTCTCCAAGTCAAATCTGGTTTGCCCGTGAGGGTAAATGGTAAATCATCTCCCATTCCATACCCTGATCCACATTTTTTTCATTGTACTTCCTCCCCCATGGCATAATAAGGAGGGGTAGAGAGACAGCAGGTTGGTGGGCATCTGACAGTCAACCAAGATTATCTCACCACATCTACTTACAAAATTCATATCACTAAGCATGTTTTAAGAAACCTGAAGAAAAGTATTCAGTAAGTAATCCCTTTTCTTTGGCTTACCTTGCTGCATAAAAGAAAACATCTGCAGCCAAAGGTCTGTTCTAGTTTAGTGACAAAGACAGAGCAGCAAACATTAAAAAAATTAGGCAAATAAAAAGGTGCTATTGATACAAACAGTTAAGTCTCAAATGCAGAATATCTATGTAAAAACATTAGAGGAACAAATAGCTACACAAGAAAGAAGACAGTAAGATCAAGAATCACACAGAACCACCAGGGTAGGAAGAGACATCTTGAGATCACCTTGTATAAGCCATATGTCCAAGCAGGTTGCACAAGAAATTGTTCAGTTGTGTTTTAGCAATGGCACAGAAAAAAACTTCACTAACTTGCCTCTCGGCAACCTGTTCCAGATTTGGCCACCTTCACAGTAAGAAAAAGAAAAGTGTTTTCTTCTGTGCAGATGAAATTTAATGTATTTCAGTTTGTTTGTTTTCATTGAAGAGTCTGGCTTGCTTATCTTCATTCATATCTCATCAGGAATTCATACATATGGATATAGGTTCCCCTACATTAGGAATTAAATAATGTAAGACAAGAAACAGAAGGGTACCAGATACAAAAGTGAAAAGAGTCAATGATGTCATATGATGTATTAATTAAATAAATATTAAATAATTATATTGCTTTTATTCATACAGAAGCATCAAGAGTTGCTTATGACTTAAGCTCATGGTGGAATACCTCAGAATTGATATAATGAAAATAGTATTACATGCCTTCCATAAGCAAAGCTAAGTATGTATCTGTATTTCCACATTCTTCTTCCTTATTTAAGTGTCCTAAGTTTATTTTAGCTTTTTATGCTGCAGCATTTAACTATATCAAAAAGAAGAAAAAAAAAAGTGCTTAGCCATGTCACTTAGGTTTTACAGTATGATAGCCGTACTATTTCCATTATATCATTGTCAGCCCGTGAATTAACTGTACATCAAATCAACTATGAGTTTATATTTACTTTTGAAATACGGAAAGTGCCATGTTGGGTTGGTTTTTTTTCTGCCGGTAAAGCTCCACATGAAACCAACATGATAAACTCTCTCCTTGTAGATACACTTTTGCTAGGGCCTAATTGGAATGATGTTACTTATATTGTGAAATTTCTGTGATATTCCACCATTTCCTTAAGTCATAAGCAACTCATGGTGCTTCTGTATAAATAAGAGCGATATATTTATTTTATTAATACATCATATGACATAATTCAGTAACTACTGTAGTAGTTCCAGCTTTACTTTCTTAACCTTTATTTAACACAATATAAGACAATACAGAGCAACTAAAAGGAGTGCTTTATGTCTTAAAAAAAATGTTGTTCAAAAATTGATGTACCAACTTTTATTAATATAGTCAGATTTAAAGGAAAAGGAATGCAAACCACTGAATATATTTTTCTCTAACCTGGAAAAGACATGAAAAAGCCAACAGATGAAGTCAATGCCAAACACATTCAAAGTGTAACTATTTTTCCTATTTTTTACAAACAATGGTGAGTAACTATTAGACCAAATTATAAAAATAAAAGATAGGGGGGTTTTAACACTTAGCAATTTTTAATGAAGACTACAGAAGACAGGCTAACTTTTTTTAAAATCAGCACATAAAAACAATTAAAGACAGAAGTCTGTCATATACAGGAGGAGCAATTGGATTATCAACTACTTCTTTCTGGTGCTAAACTCTGTATCTATGCAATGCATGTTGAATCCTAATAAAAATTACAGAAGTTGCTTTTCTCATCCAAAATGATGTTTTTATTACTGAACCCAGAACCTAGTTCTTAAAAATGTGTGAAATTATCTCTTCTGTACTTTAGTGAGAACCAACAACCTCTTCAGTACTGTGTGAATTCTGTACAAAACTGGCATATCTAAATAATCAAGAACAATACTTCTGAGACAGAGATATTCAAGTGCTTGCACAGTGTGAACCACTGGAAAATGCACAATGAGAATATCAGACACTAAACAAAAGAGAGCTGAAGTGTTGCACCACAGAGCAGCACAGTCGTTCCCTTTTGTACCACACAACTGGCTGGGATTACACATTCCTGTGTTCCAAAGTGTAACAACATAGATACTCATACACATACAAGAAAGAATAATTTCCTTAAGCAAGGGTTCCCACTGATGCAGTTGTACTACTAGTTGTACTACTCTAGACCTAGGCTGATATGGCACTGAGCTGAACTCTGTAGATACACATGGAGTGATCTGTGTCTAAAGCAAGAGTCTGAGCCAAACTCTACTGACTTTCAAGCCATCATGTTGAGAAGAATACATTGAAATGTGCTATTGATTATATATACCAAGATATTCAGAATAACACAGAAATACGTTATTTTTAGTGTTTTACATAGTTTTTATAATAAATAAAACAAAATCAATTTAAAATGCAACACTTGTGGCATTTTTATGAGAAATACAACAAGAGGTGGATTTGATTTTTCATTTGAAGTGTAAGTATGTATGCATGTAAAAATTATTGATGACAATCTTCATACAGATGTGTGTATAAAATCACAATTTATGTAATTACTTTCTTTCAAAAACTAAATGCTGCTCTTGGAGATGAGCATACACTTCAGGGAAATCACTGCATTGGTCTGACTGTTAGCCACCTGCTGTTCCCAGTAAATCAGACTGTGAAATAGTGATTCGCATCACAGCATTTTAACCTCTCCATGCTTTGGAAATATGCCTCCAAATTGAACATCGGTTGTTTAATTTGTCCAACAGAAGACACAAAACTCCCTGTTAACACAGGATGTACTGAAGACTTAAAGCAATAAATGTCTAAACCCCCGATACAACAAGAAATCAGGAGCTAAGAAGAAGAGATAAGATTCAATATTTTTAATTGTGGATAATTAATGTTATTAAAATTACAAAAGTTTATTAGTAATTGAGAACATTTCAAAGTGAACATACTAGATCAATCAGTGTTATTTATAAAACTCCCTGGCTTCATAATTCTTCAATTTACAATGGTTAAAAAATCACAAAGCTAAAATGAATGATAGTGTCTTAAAATGTAAAGGTAACATTTTGATCATGATATGAGCAAACATTTCTTCCTAATTCTCATATCTTTTACTCTCCCTCACCCAAAAAAACTGTAAACGAAGTAAGCCAACTAAAGAATGCTGTCTTTTATATAAGGCACAGAGACAATGTTAGTTAAAATATGTATTTATAAGAAAATTAAGGGCATAATATATTGACTAATATAAAAGCTTAGCTAGGGAGTAAATAAAAAAGTTTAGAAGATTTCATAGAATCATGGAAGACCCACAGGATCATCGAGTCCAACCATTCCTATCAAATACAAAACCATGCCCCTCAGCACCTCATCCACCCATCCTTTAAACACCTCCAGGAAAGGTGACTCAACCACCTTCCTGGGCAGCCTGTTCCAGTGCCCAATGACTCCTTCCATAAAATTTTTTGCCTAATATTCAGCCTAAACCTCCCCTGATGGAGCCTGAGGCCATTCCCTCTCATCCTGTCCCCTGTCACCTGGGAGGAGAGACCGTTACCCTCCTCTCCACAACCTCCTTTCAAGTGGTTGTAGAGAGCAATGAGGACTCCCCTCAGCCTCCTCTTCTCCAGGCTAAAAAACCCCAGCTCTCTTTAGCCATTCCTCATAAGGCCTGTTCTCCAGACCCTTCACCAGCCTTGTCACTCTTCTCTGGACTCACTCCAGA
>WAAB01005816.1:20853-88950 GCA_013389865.1 Piaya cayana | reverse complement strand
GATCAGGTTAGTTTGGCAAGACCTGCCTTTCGTGAACCCGTGTTGACTGGGCCTGATCACCCAGTTCTCTTGCATGTGCTTCATGATAGCACTCAAGATCATCTGTTCCATGACTTCCCCTGGCACTGAGGTCAGACTGACAGGCCTGTAGTTCCCTGGATCCTCCCTGTGACCCATCTTGTAGATGGGCACAACATCAGCCAGCCTCCAGTCCAGTGGAACTTCCCCAGAAGTATTCTGTCTTCTTGGAATGAAATATCCCATACTCTGAGGAAATCTGGTGCCTCATTTCAAAGACCAGCTCTTTATGCAGATTTTCCAGACTTTAATGGATTGTAAGCAAGCATTCTATAGAATAATGATTTTGATTTACTTTACTACAAAAACAAAATCATTACTGTCAAAATTTAAATTCTATTTCACCAAGAGAAGTTTACCTTTGTGCATGACATTTGGCTAGAAAGTGGTATAATGTAAATTATGCAGTAAAAAGCTGACTATATTAGCTTTAGAATATCTTGTATCAGAGGCTAGTATGTATTAACTTTTTACATGATGTCTTTTACTGATATTAGTGGTAATTATAAGGTTATCTGAGCACTCTGAGAGAGTAGGCTATTCTGATATATATGAGTTGGAGAGTTTGTAAATATTCAGGAAAATAATTTTCAGATGTAATAAGTGATGAAAGATAATAGAACAATAATTCACTTGTTATAAATTTAGACAGACCTTTAAAGTATTGCACTTATAAAGAATGTAATTACTTGGAAATTACACATAAGCATGGTCAGGTGAAAGAAAGCTTAGGCTCCACAGCTGTTTCAGTGTACTTTAGTTAGTGTTATCTTTGACACAGATAACAGATATTAGGCTTCCTGAGTTACAACAGAAGCTAATGATAGAGAATCATTTCAACTGTTTGTTTTTTTAACTTTTTTTCCCCCGCAAGATATGTTTAGAAATATGTGATTAGGAAATGTGAAAAAAATCATGCAAGTACTAATGAAGTTTTAAAGGCTGTATAAATATAATATATTATTTTCATTTGCAAATGAACTTTAATTCACAATTTGTTCAGCTACTTAAGAATTCAACACTTCTCAGCATCTGCATTAACACTATCTGAAACTTGTGAAGTTTGTGTCCCTACATAAATACAGGACAAACAAAATAATACAATCATTTATTTTTGCAAACACAAAAGCATGCACATGCATATACTTGTGCACAATTATGTAATTCATGCTCACATGTTCACTAATGTTTGTTATGACCACTTACTTTTTTTGTCTTTTGCTGATATACTTACTGGATATTATTCCTATGTCTGGGTATTTACTACTTATTTTATATTTACACTTTAGTCTTCTTCATTTGAACTATTACATCTTGTACTTGCCTGAAGCAAATTTTGCATTGATGAGGTGTTTATTTTCAATTTATTTTATCAGTGTTATTTTAACTTACACTTCTTACCTCTAAAAAAGCCCGCAACCCCCCACAGTTCAGTGTCATAATTTTTTATTCCACTATCTGAGATGTAGCAAAAATGTAACCAGGCCTAGAACTAAGCCACCTAAGATGCAACACAAAATGACTTGCAGGCACTAACCAGTAACTATTCTTTGTATGCATTTTGCCAACTAAGTACAACACATATTTAGAGAAAGTGACTGTTTTTCCCACTAGTTTGTAATTAAAAATAGTTAGTGAATAAAACTAGTTTTTTCATTAAGCAATTCTTAATCGTTTGCTCCATTACTTCTTCCCAGGTCTCAGAGCTAACTGACTCTCTTGCAGTTTCCCAGGTGTCCCTGTACTTTCCTTCTGTCATTTGTTTTGCACTGACAACTTGTTTTTCCTTGTTTTCTTTTTCACTGCTAATGTATTTATAAACTATTTCCATCATTGTCTTTCATATCCTGTGGTATTTGCAATTCATTAATTGTGATAACACCCTGCCTCTGATTGTTTTAGGGTTAGTTGCAGACTTCAGTTGAGACTGTTTGTTCCTAGAACTTTTTTAACAGAAAATACATACACACATTCTTTTGAATTACCCAGATTGTTTTTATCAACTGGTTTCAAGTCTGAACACCATGCCAGAAACTCCTGTCATGAATTAAGAGCCATTAAAAGTTGAATCTATGTCACATGTTTCAGAATGCAGCTAAAGGAAAATCAGAGATCAGAAACACAGGGTATGTTTCAAAGTACTATGGAACTCACTGTGTAAAGTGAACTAGGTAATTGCAACCACTAGGTCCATTTTTACCTTTTTCCTGTATCAGTAACAAGCTTTGCAAAAAGTAAGAAAAATAGTTATGCTAAACAGTTGAGGGTGTAAATGACTTTGAGTTGCATTAGTTTTTAAAGAGCAACAAACCCCTGAAATCACAAGTTTAGGGATCTAACCTTTATTTCTGTGTATTGAATCTTTCTAGAACAGAATAGTATAGTGTGTTTCTCTTCTTCACAGTTTTGGGGTCTCCATGTCCAAAGTCACCAAAGCAAATAGAATGGCAGCATTCCAGTGTATGCCTGTAAATACCTAATGCATACACTATGTTAATCATTTCCAGAGCATTTAGTAAAGTTTTAGTTTCATGTTTAGCAAAATTCTCAGTATAAGCATAACTTTCGGCTACCTAGTTTAAGTAGACTAATAGGTTTGTGGATGGTCTTGCTAGAAAATGTATTTGTAAGACAAAACTGAATGAAAAACTAATTCTCTAAGGACTATTAGCTTTTGCTGCTGTTGTAATTATCTCTCATTTCTCTCCCACAGGAGCTGAATTCTGCTTTTAATTATACTCAGCACTGTAGGACTTCCTTAATTCCATCATTTTAAAGAAATTCCCCTTTATTGTAATTAACTCTCTGGAAAAAAAAAACAACTAAAATGCACACCCTCCCCCCAAAAATAAAAACGCAAGCAAGTAAAAATACCTGCATTTTGGCATTGAATCTCAAATTCTGTAGCTTATATAGAATTAGAAAGTTTTGCTACAAAGTTGGAAACTTGTGTGCAAGATTGGTTGGTTTGTGGTTTGGGTTATTTTGTGAAAAACATGGTTTCAGCTTCTAAGTAGAAATTAACCCTCACTGCAACAATCCTTCACCTTGCTTTTAACTTCAGTTAGGACAGACCAGTATGTTCTTCTCAGTGAACAGAGGTTACAATAGAAGTTTATACTCAGACATAAAAAAAAATAAGGAAAAGAAGGTATGCAAAGTTGTAATATATTCATGTGAAATATGTCAGAACATGTATTACATGCTACAAAGATGAAAGAATATATACTATATGGTAGATAGTTTTTCTGCTGACTCAACTATACCAGTCTAATACTGCAAGTTTGGGTACAGAAAAGGCTGACAGATGTGAAGCCTCCATCAACTTATTCACTGGTTCCAAAAAGTCTACTTAGCCAAGAAAAAAGACTAGGAGTTTGCTTCATATAGATACGTAAATATCTTCATTAGCAAGCTTTTCAGTAAAGGGAAGAGAAATCCAATAAGAATTCCCCATTTGCTGGAAAACTAAAGATGAAAATCACATTACAAGAATTGTTCCCATTGGTTATCATTAAACATTAGATAATGGCAGTTGAAATGGTAGATTTCGTATTTGCTGAAGCCTTAAGTAATGTCTTGGAAGCTCTAGGTTTTCTTATCACAGGCCTTAAATGAAGGCAGAACAGTATCGTAATATAATCCAAAAAGTTCTGAACTTCAGACCCCAAACTGTTTTACAGATGCAAGATTAGTCCTCCTGATACTTCTTAGTTATGATCATTTCTTTGGATTATATAAATCATGAAAAAAAAAAGTCTTCCTGGCATGACTGGAATTGCAATATCCTTTATAATACCCATCATATCCTTGATGGCCTCTAAGAATGTATGTACTGATGTGTTTGATCAGAAATACACGGAGAATAATATTTTATTTCTGACAGTGTCCAGTAACAGATAATTCACCAGCAGTGTCAGAAACTATGATTGCACAGAATGAGATTCATCCCTTCATATATCACCACAATTCCCAGCATTTTTATGGACAGTAGGCTTCTTGAAAGGAGCCCTTCAAGCATACCTTATGTTTAATGCCCTTTGATAAATTTTCATTTTATGAATTTCTGATACATCTTTTAATCTATTTATATTTTTCTATTTCTCCACCACTTAGTTTTGTATTCTACAGAAAATATCTACCTTTTAAATCTTCTGGCTGATAAATCATTGAGCACTGTAAGAAATGAAGAATAAATATTCCCTATTTACCTGACATATAATATTCATAATTTATGACTCTTTTGTATGCTTTCTCACATTTAAAGATTTAAAAGCTTTAGCCTACAGATGTATTTCCATATCCATTTCCACCCTTTTTCCCTTTTCTGTAGTGTTTCTCATGTTATTCTATCTATCTTAACATATGGTATCAAAATATTAACATAGTTCAGGAATTAGCAGAGATCACATCAAGGACTCAGAATATATGACAAGGAAGTGTGAAGTTTTAAGTACTCTGGAATGACAAAGTAAACAATTACATACCACAAGAAATGTTTGGACTCAAAGAGATGCTTGGATAATAAATTCTTGTGTGTTAATTCTAACTGTAAACAATAATTTGCAAATAGAGAAAAAATGGAAAAGCTTTTTCCTCCATCATGACACTGGTTGTGCAGCCACTATCTCAAGAGCTTTTCAAGACCACTCTGGATAAAGCCCTGAATGACCTTGTACCTGACAGCTGAGCCTATTTTCAGCAGTAGTTTGGAGTAGATCGCTCCTGAATTCCATTCCACACTTAACTTTTGTGATTATAAGATTTTATCACACAGTCTTGTTCTTTCTTACAACCTAGTTATGTAGATGCATGCATAGCATTGAATTCCAGGAGTAAATTCAGGATTTATACATTTGATCAATTTATATTTCCATGGAAGCAAGTTTCTCCGATTCAGATTCTCCTTTTACTATGGACTGATTCCACTTAATGTAAATGTCACAAAGTATCTAAACATGCCTTTTTTTTAAAAAAAAAAGAGCAGACTTCAAGGTCTTTACTAGTAAGTTACAAAATGAAGACTTTCATCATGTAACTCATGGCTACATGTCTCTATTCTGCTTGAAAATTTGAGACATGATTGTGCACTAGACTTTGAAGCACAATCTGAGAAGAGAATGCAGAAAAAAATCACTAGAACTGGGTACAATGGAATGGCCTTCAGTTTCTTCAGAAAAACACAAGAATAAATAGTATGAAATCACAAGGAAGAGCCTCCATCTCAAATGTTAAACATGTTATCTGATATCGTTTCCTGTCTTAGATTCAAACCTTTATGTTTCAGTAAGCATTTTGAGAATACCAGATGTAAAGTCAGTTTCAAAGCCCTTTTCAAATGATAATCACCAAATGAAATCACACAACAGAACAATGAAAAATGTGCCATTAACTTCCACAGTCACTGTAACAAATTTCACTACTAACAGGATCATTTGGCCTGACTTTACCAACATTATCAAATGTGCTGTGCTTCTTGGACTGCTCTGAATGACCTTGTAGAAATGCTACAGGTGAAATGCTGATCCAACACATACAAAATCAAACAACAGAGGAAAACACTAAATGGCAGAAATACCTATTTTCTATAGAAAGCTTTGAAAGCAAAATCACTTCATTTCTGTTCTCAGTCCTTCAGAAAGAGGATGAAAATCATAATGCATGGATTACCAAAGAATCAAACTAGACAATATTTTTATCAATAGTATTCCTCCTATTCCTAACTTTCCTTGTACTACAAGTGAGCATTATCCCTGTTAACTTCTGTTCCCTGCTGTAGAAGAGGACTTAGGCACTCCAAAACTTGGCTGCTTTTGCTATTTTGTGCAATTAAATCCAATAAAAAAAATAATTCTATCCACTAAAGATTTTATGCAGTAAAGAAATGCTCTGTTAATTGCTTTTCAGTATTTTTTTATGTCTGCACTTTGTTTGTCATACTAATTCAATTTATTTTATTCATCTATTTACTTACAAATACAGCATTCTTCTGAAGGCATTTTTCCTGGGCTAAGCAGTATTAATTTTGCCACTATTCTTTAAATTTTAACTCAGCTGTATCAAAATACAAACTATCTACCATCTGGGGGGACTTAACATCCTTATTAGGATCATATTGTTTATAAACATTACTTCCCTGAATCCTCCCTCTGAGTATTAAGCACAGAATTAAAAACTTTGTATAATAACTAGTGAGAAAATCATAATAGCTTCTATGGCTTCTATAGCAGTGTCAACAGCCTTCATTAATAAAACAGAAAAAATTATACTTAACTCTTTCTAATCTGAAGTGATTTTTCAAGAAAACAATTGATGGGCCTAAGGTGGGTTCTCTTGTCTTATCTTTTTTTTTTTTTCTTTTCTTCAGCACATTGTTATTTTCATTGGTACTTGTACTGTTGAGGTATGGTTTTCTATCCCTATGCTGCCACATTTATGGGAGGCAGAAGTTTTCCTCTGTAGCCTTATATAAGAGCATCATTTGATCAAGTACAGTGATTGAAAATAAGCCTGAATTATTCAGACACTGGATGTCTGTGTAATTCAGATAACTGCTTTGTTTTATTGATATGATTGAGAATCTGTTGTGTTAATGCATGCGCCTGTTGTAGGTTAGTCATCAGCAACAGTATAGTTAATTTTTAAATGCCTACTGAAGGCTAATTTCTATTGTAACTGAACTGGCAATTAAAAATTACCACGTAGATGTCTAATATTAATTAACTACATCTTGCCTCTCAAAAAATCCTACTGAATAACCCCCTTTTCCATAATAACTATGATCTGTCTTCTCATGCTCACTTTGCTTTTAATTAACACTAGCTTATGTATTCCTCACTAATATTGCTTACAAGTTCTGCAAAGCAATGAATTTAACTTTTTGTTCTCTCATAGCACTAGTAAAATGGTATTAGGCATCAAGAAATAGTAATTTTCACCATCATTAAACCACAAATTACAGCAAAGCCATGGAAAATGGCACATAAGACACCACATATATTTTAGACAAAGCATTATGAAGGAATATGAGAGTGAGAGACTTCCTATTCTGGATATTGCAAGCAACCTATACTGCTAAAACCGATTGATTGCAGGGCATCAGGCTGTAAATGTAGTGACACTATCTCAGGCTCCTCTAGAGTGAATGGGCAGCATTGTGGTTGGGTAACATCTGGACAAAATTTCATCTGGGCTTTTCTCCACTTTTCTAAGTTTTTTTTCTTTTTTTCTGTTCTTACTGTTTAAAATGTCTGAGCTAATATGCTGTTTTCACATATATTGTAAATATCCAGAGTGATGTTTTTACAACACAGTATAAAGGCTAGAAGTGTGTGAATACATGTGATGCTATCAAAATGTATAGTGTCATGTTGTGCTCAATGACTACGTTATAAATAATGAAGATAAGCCAAACATATTTTTGTTCATAGTATCATATGAGGTGGAACTCAGGACATATTGATCCCATAAATAATTCTGATTCAGTCTCAGGGAAAGAGGAACCTTGAGAAAAATAGATGCTCACATAACATTGATAAGGAAGTATGCAGGGATTGGGAGGAAAGTGACATGCTAAGTTACATCCAAGTGACACAGTCCACAGGACAATAAGCTTCATTTTCTTTAGAGAACTGATTAAAATTGTAGGAAGGGAGAGAATTTGTATATATAAGCACAAATGCAAGGAAAGCTATATCTCCACTTTTCTAAGTTATGATTAACCCATCAATTCATGTTTTCTTAAGGAAAACAGGATTGTATGGATAACAAGGAACTCATTGATACAACCTGTGCCAAACAAAAATAAGAAGCAAACAAAAAAACTAAATAACTCATTTGATACTCTCCAGAGAATCTTGAAGAATGAACCTTGAATTAACAAAAGAAAGATCTATTTGCAACTATTTAACACATGATCTTTAGGCAAATGCTCGTTCAAGAGGTACCTAAATTGCTAAGTACAGAAGATGGGAGTCTACACAAGGGGGAAGAGCACACCACATTATCCTGATGTTTTTTGTTCTACTCTTTTCCTAAGCAACTGCTATTGTCGTTATCAGACACTGAGCTCTAAATATAAGCACTTATTGATCCAAAATGACTATTCTTACTGATGTTCAGATACTGCTGTGATACCATAATACATCATGAGTAAAACTTTATAAATTAAATATTTTCCCTGTGAAATTTATTTAGCTTACAGGTAAATTACCATTAGTTTATTTAGCATAAAGTTTATTCTCTGTGAATAAATTTAAATTACTCTTATTTGTGCTATACAGAAAACTAAACAAATACAGTTTGCAATATAAAAAATTTGAATGGAAACATTTTCCTCAGACTAATTAATTTTCTCTCAGTTTCACTTCTAAAATGAAAAAAAACCCCTCACCTTAAATAATCAACTCAAGTTACGAAATGTCAGAATCACCTCTTGACATCAGACAACAAAAATCCAGAAGGGCATCTATGCATTTTTCCACTACTTAAATGCAAATGGTCTATCAAGATTTTCTTAATGAAAACACTTGTTATGATGTAATATTTAAATGACTGAGTGAAAGACTATGGAAAGTTAAGACTTCAGGAAGAACTCTTAAGTCTTGTTCTGTGGATAAACTCATATTATCTCTTTGATGTGTATTCTAGCTCATTGCTTTACTTAGAAGCAAAAAGTAGGGATATGTTTTTACACAGCGTGTGTGCAGAAGGAAAATGTGACATTCTTTTAAATAAATAGGTATAATAGGCACATAAAGCAACAAAACATCTAAGAAAGGCTTTTGTAATAATATTTGCTTGTCAGAACAACCCAATATGTTTTCAGTAATTCTACAAGTTATGTACTACTTGTTTTCCAGAATGAAAAATCGAGAGTCTGATATTAGTTTTAGAAGCATACTGCTATGCAGAAGTATAAACTAAGATATCTTGAACTGAACCTCAAGTAACAGTCTAAAGGGATATGAAGCATTACCACTGTAATTCTAATTAACAAATGTGTCTTAATTAGGCTTTCCAAATCTATTTTTCGTAACATATGGGGGGATATTTTTGCATAATAGATACATCAGTCTAATTTAGGGAATATAAATGACAAGCTAAAAAAGAATCTTCAGTCTGCTTCTCTGCATGAGTAATTATTAAATTAGTATTGTATTTTTTGTATTTTGTAAATCGCTAATATGGGAATTCCCATATATAAATTAACCTTATTATATCATTTATATATAGCCAGACTTTTGCAGAAAAAAAAATTACTGAAGCTTATGACTTAATAAATAAAATACATTCAGTAGTAACTGAATGCACATTTAGCTATTCAAGTGATTCATATTGTCTGTATATCACTGGTGTTACCTCACTACTAAGTATTATAAATTATAGTTAAAAATTATTTTAGCTGACAGCTAGTTCAAAAGATTTTTGTTTAATAACTTGAAAACCTCAATGGCAATTAGGTAATATTCCAATACAGGTATTTAACTATGTAGGTGGCCATTTGTAGTCTTCTACTATACCATGAAATAGTAAGGAATATTAGCTATAAGCACTCCTTGTAGAAACGAAAACTGATGTTTTTGAAACAATGTAGTTATCTAATTTGGGATATTTTCCTGTATAAAATCAAAAATAATTTCATTTCTTTGTTCTGTGCTATGTTTGAAGGAGTCTTGTATTGATAATAAAAAACCAAGGTTCTACTGACTTGAAAGTGGCTAGCCAGCCTCTCGTATTGCCTGTTCTTCAAACGCCTCTGTCTGTTGCATGGAAGTGTTATAATGCTTTATGAACCAGTTAAGAGCTTAAGATTTTACTGGAGAACATTGTTGGGTTTTATGGTTTTAGATATGTCTTCTTTTCTTGTGAACCAATCACATATTTAAACCAACATAACAAACACAAGGATTTGTCATAAGTTTCCTAAGTAGTGTGACCCTATGTCACCATAAAGCTACCAGGCCAGAAAACCACAGAATATTTTTTTTTCCTACTTAACAGAACCTGATCTTGAAAGAGGTTTTTACTGCTTTATTTCTTCTACTCGTTTTATACAATGTGTCTACACAGAGATTAAGACTTGCAGAAGCCAGCCTAGCAAGAACATTGTTACTACTGCTAAATCAACCAGCAAACAAAATAAATTCCTCTCAGAAGTTAGTAGATTTGTAATAAAGCCCAAACCAAAAAGCACTGTGGCTACACAGCTCAAGCTGCTGTATCTCACAGATTAGGATGGAAATTTCTAGAAGAATGTAAAAACAACTACAGCAACAGCACATTATAGAGAGAGATCATGAATATGCTATCTGTACAGAAACTCCTCGAAGAAGAATCTTGTGAGCAACAGGCAGGATTCCATGCCATTCACTTTCTGACATGAAACTCTCTAAAGGCTCCACCAGTCCTTACCAGTACACCAGTCCATTACATACTGTTTCTAAATATATGCATTTTTAATACAATAATGGTCAGAATGGTGAGACCGACAGATAATGAGACGAATGAGCCTACAGTGCTTTTCATCTCAATGTGACATTGCTGGAATAAATTTTTAAATTATTTTACAGCTGCAATTAGACCATGAACATTTAGACCACAGTAACAAACATGCCCCTTTTTTGTTGTTGTTGTTTTAAGAAAGACTACCTATCAACAAAAGGAAAAGTAATGAAAGTTATGCTTCTACATCTTATCATCTTTTTTTGTCTAAACACATTAAAATTGCAATAACTGACTTACCATATTGTAGGTGGTTCAGAACCTTCTACTTCTAAGTAATCATATTTTTCTTCCATTTGGAAATCTGTAAATATGAGTGAGATAGTATCCCCAGGCTCTGCCACAACAGTCCATGTGCAATCTGCGTTATTATGATATTCGTTAGGAAAGTTTGGGCTTGCGATGATACCACTAGAACCTCTCATAGTTCCTCCACATGCATCCTCAGCTGTTAAAAAAAATACATATATATAAGTGTCACTAGAATCACTCCTTAGAATGCATACTTTCTTGTTGAGAACAGAAGTTTATTACCTTTAACATGAACAATTGCTTAAGGATTTTAAACACATTAAATTTGGAATACTGTTGCAAACTAATTACTTCCTATTTCAATTACTTAAAAATTCTTATACTAGTGTCAGCATATATTTTTACAATCTACTATTTATTATTTTGTTTCACTCACTTCACAATAACATGCAAAAATGTCATTATTTCTTCTTTTGTTTTAAGAAAAAAGTTTTCATAAAGCAAATTGAGTTTAATCACTGTCATATGCAGTCTGTTGCATGGTGCGCAGCAGTCAGATTATAGTGAGGAAAGAAACATGAGAATTCTACCCATCTTATGCTAATTATATCATCATACTTTATTTTAGTGAACATCCAATGATGTTTAAATTAGTGCTCCACAAATATTTCTTCACATTCCAAACGACTGATCTCTTCACAATTAAGATGTTTACATCAAAATCATTTTAATGGACATCAGTTTTAATTAGACCAAGTATTTCAAATACCATCATAAGAATACATTTTTGACTTATGTGACTAATTGTGAAATTATTTGAGCAATTATAACAAACAATTTTTTATTAGTTGCAAACACCTAAAATAGTAGAAGGCACACAGGAGATGGGTGGCAAGGGTGATGTGCCCATTAAATTTAGGGAATAATGTAGAATGTGACTAAGCATAGCTTTTGCAATGAACCTGACTTATCTCAAAACAAAGAGGACCAGAGGGTGGCTTTTGTTTTCAATAAACAGCTATCAACAGTTGAGTGCGTTAACTGGTGCTGGAAAAGTTTCTCCCCAAGTTCATTAAGAGCATGAATGTCTCCCTGCATTAGCTGGACAAATATGGGAGGAGTTAATATTTGGCTCAGTCCAACATAAAGCATAAAAACTAGACAACTAACAAGAGAACTTAAAAAAAAAAAAAAGTGAGCTTGAGCTGGGTTGAACCCATGTATTTCTTCCAGTGACTCTGTATGCCCCATGCTGTGATGGTGAGCACATTATAGATACCTGTAATGGGAATCACATTAGTATTCTGATAAAATTGTATACTGCAGTTGCTATGCATTTTGCCTACTGTAACCTACATTTGTGTTGCTACATGATACATTCTGTATCACTCTGCTATATTAGAAGTCTTGTGTAAGACCAACACTCTTTAAATATGTAATTCAATATTAAATTTTGCATCCTCCGCATGTGGCATATCTAAGATCACTTATTCAAAGCATATTTGAGTCTGACACAATAACATGCTGTTTTCAAACATACAATCTTATGCTGAATAAACTAGGTAAATATTGGAGATTTACAAAATTCCAACACCAATAATCTAATTCCTGACAAAACAATTCTCAAATAACGATTCACAGATTTCATTCAGTAAGGCAAGAGAACATGAACTGATGTGTATCTTCTATCTTAACCACACATATGTGCCTAATAACTAAAAAATTGGGGTTTGATCTCTCTTGTAAAAATACCTTCTCTGAGATAATCAAATTGATTATGCAAGTAGTGTTATTGCTTTCAGAAATGGAAATACATTCAAAATTATTTGTACTAGAATACTATGTTATTAGATGAAAATACTGTATCACTTTACTTATTCAGTTTGTTATTCAAATGTTTGAAGCATACCTGAAAACAAACCTTGTTTTTGCTTAATTGGAGTGCTAAAATGAATAAAATTTGCCCTACATCCTGAAAAAACAGTCAATATTGCTGAAAAATTAATTACAAAGATAAAACAAAAAAAGAGTATTTCATCACAGAATAAAAGCTTTAGAGAATTCTGACACACATAATGACTCACTTCTAATGGAAAGAAAAATTGTAATGACTGTAGGAAACTTTTTAATTACAGTAGTTTAGGAGTTTAGAATTCCAGGTTTTGTCTATTAAAAATTATGTTAAATTATTATATGACCAGCTAGAATAATACCTTGAAAGGATTTAAAAAGGTTATAATGAAGTTTTGTTTTCATCTATTAAGGACTATATGGATGCTAATTCATAATTTCTAGTTCACAGAAGTAAATAACTTGCTAAAACAATGGGTAATGTTTTAGTTCAATGAATTTGAAGGATCTACATATTAGTTTTTAAATATTGATTGAAATATGTTTTAGCAAGTACTGATTTGAAAAAGTTCACATAGATAAATTTTCATAGCTAAATTGCTGAAGTTTATTCAAACTAAAAAGACAAAGTAATACATGCAACAACTTTTCTGCCATTTCAGTAAAATAACTCTATTTTTTTGCTTTTCACAAATGAATTATAGAGATATATCCTAGTTCCTAGCAATATAAAAAGACTGTTCACTAAAAATGTCGCTATGCATTACCAATGCTTAAAAGAATAAATAGATTGACTGTTTAAAAATACAAGCTGTTTCAATAACCACGTCCACTGTTTCTGATCCACATCTTTTGTGAGATTTTTGCCAAAATGTTATTTTGCTACCATCAGTAAAATGGCCCAGAAAAATAATCATAGTTTTTGCTCTGATTCCCGTAGCAAATTTCCTACAAATAAGATTAATGCTAACTGCATTCAAGATCTATAAATATAACCAAGAGCAGATCAGATATCATCTTAGCCTCTAATAAAAACATTAGCTCAATAAATAACAAAATTACTCTTCTGCATTCCCGTATTAACCCACCTACAATATCATCTGCTTGTGATTTATTTGGTTACAGTCTTGCAGTCAAATTCTGATCAGTAAAGGCTCACATCTGGGAGTTAGCTATGAAATATAAATTCCCATGAAAATATTGTGTGCTTTAAATTGTTAAGTAACTGGAATAAAGAATTGATCTTCAAGTAAATTGACAAACACTGAAGCTGACAGAAGTTCTACCACTGACGTGATAGTGCATAAGGTCCTCACAAATAACAGAAAATGTAGTAATTGTTTCTGTGTAATCTGCTTTTAACACCTGTATTTCTGTCACATTGAGACAACATAATTGCTTAGATGTCTGCTGTGAAATACTACAAATAAAGAAAAACTAGTAAGAGAACTTTTTTGAAGATTAACAGTCACCCATCTTCACCACTGCACAAGTCAAGTAACAATGTGTGAACAAGAAAGAAAGAGAGGAAAGATAAACTTTGCAGTGATTCTTGAGAGTCACTCTCTTTCAATGCATTCCCACAACTTTCTAAATTTCCTCAGTCAAACAACTGAGGTAGGAGTTCTCAAAGATACTTAAGTACATAACACTACCATTACTGCAATCAATATGTTATACCTGAGCAGCAGTAAAGCAGCTAAACACCTTGAAAGAATTTTGTATGTATCCTTGTTCTTTTAACTTCCAGATAACAAATATGAAGAAAAACATTGAAAGTAGTGAGAAGATATTTCTGTTAAGACTTGACACAATCCTACATTAAGCAATTACAAATACATAGTTAACATTGATGATATATTTTTTTAATCTACATCTAAATTTAAATTTATTTTGTCAAGTACTGGGAAAATGTATCCAATCTACAGACTTCCAAATGTTATATGAAAGCATAAAGGCAAAAAGTAGGCATACTGCCACGATGTCATTTTTACAAATATACTTCACTGATCTCAACCATATGCTGAAAGAGAAAGATTTTTCAAAGTGATATGCAAGTAGGGACTTGGCATAGAAAAGCTTTTCAAGGTATCATGAATTCAAATTAAGATCTATATCTGAATATGCATCAGGGCTCTTATGCAAATGGAGAATCACTGGTATTAACATGTGAGTGATGATTATGTGAGTACAAAGGTTTTGAGAGTTTGGAGGTCTTTTTCACGTTTTGTGGGCATAAACTGGTTTTATTTATATACACAGATACATGCAGCTTAAAAAACCCAAACAACTAAATGCCCATAAAAATTAATGTAAAATAAGTGTACATTTAAATAATTTCTGGTGAAAATTAATTTCATAAAATTTTATGTTTTACTCTATTATCATTTTCCTCATTTGGTGTTCATTGTTCCTTTTTCATAAATTTTGAAAATATATTTCTCTAGCCTTCTTTGAATTTAATTCTCTGCTTCATCTTGAAGGTTTCACAATACTCTTACTTAAATGTTGAACTATAATTTTCAAGAAGACAGATGATCAAAGACAGGCAGTGTTATCAGCAATTTATAGACCATGCAAATTCAGTGATTTCAATGACAATTCAATGAGATTGCATGGTAGGTTATGCTTTCATCTGGTACACAATGTATTGCATCATCTTATCTCTCTAAATATTTATAGTGTTCTGAACAGTTAAGTACATAACTGAACCTATCATGGAGTAATAGATATCTTTTATCTGTTCTTAAAAATAATGCCAAATAAAAAAATAAATAGGAATAAAACAGTGATGTTTACAATAGCCAGTAAAAGTTCTCAACAAGCTGAGCCATTTGTGGAGAAAACAATCAAGAAAAGCTGAGAAGACCTGCAGTAATCCCTCTATACCTTGATCTTAGCTACACAGATTCTATGAAATTAATGGTATATTCCTCACGGTGTAGCCCAGTTACAACTCCAAAGATACTGTAGCCTGCTCTTTCAAATTTTAGATTTATTTCCAACAAATTATCAGAACCATCTAAAGGAATCAGCACTCTATCAACCCCTTTTATATATTTTACTGTTGTTATTGCTCTTGAATATGCACATTAACAACTACCTTTCATCTGAAGATCATGAAAGATTTTTACATTAGAAAGCAATCAATTCTTTGAGAAAATCCATTGCTCTATAAGAATTTAATATAGAGAAGCAGATACCACTAACTACTGATTGCACTAGTGTGGTGAAAATCTACTTGCTTCTGCATAGCAAGCCCATGCATTTCTACATGTGTCTACACAAACTCTAACAATATACAGAATTTTATTTGAGGCTCAACTGTTGCCTTAAGTATTGAAATCTAACTCTAAGATTTCCGATGGGTAACTGAAGAAAACAGGGGTCCTGAAAATGGTCATTCTTTACTCTATTACTCCATATTTATCATACAATAAAAATAAATTAATCACCTACAAGTGCAAAATAATTATGAATTATGAATAAAGTGAAGAATAATTTTAAGCATTTTCAGATATTTCTAAATGAAAGGTATTGCTTTTAGGTTATTATTATTTGATGCACTAAAGAAGAATCAAATGGAAATACATCATTAAAATAATACTCCTTGTTTGTTGATTTACATTTTTTTATCCAAACCCACAACCTTTTAGATTCTGAGAGAAAAAAAAAAGAATGTGTTATAAAAATCTACCAATGTTTACAAAATAAGATTTTTAATCCATTACCTTCATTTTCAAAATAAAAGGTAAAGAAAAAGGAATTATCTTCTCCAGGCAGTAACTTGGCTTGAGAAAACAAATGTTATTGTCTATCAAAAATGCAGTACAGTATCTTAGCTATACTTTAATTTATACAAATAATTCTGAAAAAGCTAGGACATTGTTCCTTTTTGTTACTTCTGAAGATTTATCAGAACTTAGCTCTAAATAAAAAAAAATACCCTACTGATTACTGTTTAGAGAGGGGCCTTTAGGTTTTCAATAGGAAATGAATATTTTATAATATTCATATTTTAAAATATGTTTATAGCAGTACTATTTACTGATATTTTTTAATGAAACTCAGAATTATCTTGACTTCAATGCTAAGTAATAAACATCTTATGCTAGTCTTTCATGCTTAGTATTTTCCCCTTTATGGATCTGTGTGTTTATACACTTGAATTGTTTTTACCGAACACACCCACTCATAAGAGAGAAACAGGTTCATAACACATTTTGCACTTAATTTTCCACAGGTCCGAATTTGCTGGTTTATGTATCAGCAGCCTTCACAAATTTCTAATGTCACACTTGACCAGTGTTTAATCCAGTGCTCTTATGTACACTCCAGCTTTGCAATTTTCTGCATATTCTATACTGCTTTCATAAAAACCAACTTAGAATGTGTTTATTAGGTTTCTTTATTGGCTGTACTGCAGACAAACAGCAGAAAGGAAACTATATAAAACGAGATGGAAAGCCCCTTAAAAATTTAAGCTCAGTTTTGAAGACTTTAATATAATAATCTCATTATGAAATTTACAAAGGAGCAGAATAATAAATTACATAGACAGTCACAAAAATATTTTTAGAACCTTCTTAGGCAATGCCATTTTATAGGAGAATTCCCTCTGTTCCCTCCTCTGCACAAACTACACCACTCACTCCTTTTATTCCTTACTTATCTTTGTTGAAGAGTCTGGATGCATCTGTTGCATGATACCAGAGGTGCCAGCTGTTCTGCTATAACTCTGTCATCTTAAAAATGTCATTCATCTGTGACTACCTATGAATTTACAGTTCCTATGTTTCCCAAGCTACGTGTGTTTCTTTAGAGTCCCCTAAGACATGTCTCTGGGCACCCCACTTCCTCAAAAAGTGCAAGACAGTCCCTCATCATCCTGCCTTGTGTATGCTTCTCCTGTATCCCCTCTATGCTGACTAATTTTCAAGCTTTGATCACAAATCCAAATAAACCTAAAGACCTCCTCACTATGTTAGCAAACTTCTTTGGTAATGATGTTCCTGCCCCACTAAATAAAAAACTAGTTATCCAACTAGTTTATCTTGGTCTCAATAAACTAATACTCAAGAGAATAAAGAATGAGTCTTTAAAGAATAGAGAACAGCATATGTACCACAATGTGTATGACATTTATTTTCATTTAATATTCCTATACATTATAAAAAGTGATAGGATAAGGTAGGGTACGGTAGGGTGGGATGGGATGTATAATGTAGTGTAGTGTAGCGTAGCGTGGCGTGGCGTGGCGTGGCGTAGTGTAGTGTAGTGTAGTGTAGTGTAGTGTAGTATAGTATACCATACCATACCATACCATACCATACCATACCATACCATACCATACCATACCATACTATACTATACTATACTTTACTTTACTTTACTTTACTTTAGTTTACTTTAGTTTACTTTAGTTTACTTTAGTTTACTTTGGGTTAGAAGGGATTGTAAAGATCTTCTAGTTCCAACCCACCTGCCATGGGCAGGGACAGGTCCCAGTGGATCAGGCTGCCCAAGGCCCCATCCAGCCTGGTCTTGAACCCTTCCAGGGATGGGGCATCCACAACTTCCCTGGGAAACCTGTTCCCGTGCCTCACCACTCTCATCGTGAAGAATGTCCTCCTTACATCTAGTCTAAATCTGCCCCTCTCTGGTTTATATCCATTGCCTCTCGTCCTATCATTACAAGCCTTTGTAAAAAGTCCCTCCCCAGATTTCATGTAGGTCTTCTTCAGGTACTGGAAGGTTGTTATAAAGTCTCCTCGGACCTTATATTATTAATATAATATAATATAATATAATATAATATAATATAATGAAAGCTATATACATACATATAATTCCTGAGAAACATTTAATGATGGCTTTTTCTTCAAACTCGCAAGAATGGAAAGTCACACTTTCCTCATAATTTATCCCCAGAATAATCTCACAGCTTTCAAAAGTTTAAATGAAATGATTGCAAAATAACCATCATTTGAAAATCTTTAAGGATAGCTTTGTGGAAGATTAGTCATAAATGACTTCTACATAAAATTCATCCAGCTTTTGAGGAGAGGGACATAAAACATCTCTTGAGAACACCTGGAAGTCTTATTTTCTACAGCTTTGTGTTGTGATTTGTAAAAATCACAGATTTTAAAATCCAAGTAAACCTGAGGATGACTATAAATTGTCACAATTTACATTCTCAAATTCTTCACTTTGCACTTGTATGCTCAGTATTACTGCAAAATTTATACAGATTTTACAGCCAGCAAAAGAAATCAAATAGTACCATTTGTAGCTAAAAGGTGAGGAAGTTCAGGACCTTAAATTTTGCTCTAGCAGAAGTTAAATGGAATAAATTTCCTCATAACCTGGCTCTTTTGAGACAGAACCACAGGAGCTATACCATGGGGAAAACACCACCAACATCCACACAGCTTGTGTGGCACTGGAGCCCTGTACTGGGCAAAACTGGCAAAGAGAGAAGCAGGGGTAACCTCTGTGGGAGGAGACCATGAACTGCATGGTTCTGGTCACAGCCAGATTCAGCAGACTCTGCAACAAAGGGTGCTGACCTGTTGTACGGCAAAATGGGAATCATTGAGGAGCCGACTGAGGGGCGGGACGTGGCATGGGAGCAGAAAACTTGTAGGTGTATATGAGGATATATCAAAGTGTGTACAGAAGGGAGTGTGTCCCCTGAACCCATGCCAGAACAAAAGATAAGACTGGGGGATCAGGATGAATGAAAAAGGGAAAGTAGTAGCTGTTGTCACTTCACACACATCTCCCACCCCATCCTGCTGGCCAGGCTGGGGTGAGGTGCAGCAGAAAGATGAGCAGTGACCAGGATGGGGAGGACAGAGTCTGGAGCCAACTACAGACAGATGAAGGGGGAGTAATTTTCTTAGTGGCATTTTTTAAGGGTTTGTCTGCATTTTTTTCACAAATCTGGAATCAGTACCTAAATGTTTGTGTTAACTGGCAGTAAATGAAAATTCAGTGGGATCCTCAGAGTTGGCTCCTTTTCTTGCAAGGAATTGTCATGTTGTAGGTGTAATTTAGATGAGTTAGGCTCTTCTCAAGGGTTATTGATGGAAATAGTAACGGTTTCCTAATCAACACTGTGCAGTGACCTTATTTCTTATTTTCTTTATAAAGATGGAAAAAAATATTGATGTTGGAGAAATTTTCTGTTCTAGACTAAGACTTGAAATTTGAGGGATTAACTCACAAGTGAATCTAGAAAATAAAATAATCCATCAGTCTGTACATCTGCCAACTGCTCCTTTACTGCTGTTTTCTTGCAAGAGAAATACATCTTTTTCACATAAAAACAAACATTGAGGATGGTGCTTTTACTGCTTACAAACAACATAAGAGTATTAAAATACTTGGACAGGTCTTCCTTGTGTGAACTGAACAGAAAAAAAACAGAAGGAAAAGATTTCTTAGTGATAAAACTTTCCACTTGCTTTGTGAAACAATAAAGCTTAACAGTTCTGCAGTGTTAAATTAAGATATTAATTCATATTTCATCATTCACAAGCCTGCTATTTAGTGTTTGAGTAGCAAGGAAAGATGGTTTAAGAATAAATTAATTAAAATGGAATAAAAAGGAAAGTAGTAATAGCTTTAATTCAGGAAAAGAAAAGAAAATTTAAAACAAATAATTCAAGTCATCAACTTGAAATTAAGTTGTTTATTTCAAATCATTTTTAATAACTACAAAGAAGGGCTTTTACAGTTATTTTGAAACATAGATTTGTCTTTAAAATTTGTCTTGCCTTTAAACAAAACATACTAAATACAATGTACAAAAACATATTATTTTAGATTTTAAATATTGTTAAGGATCTCCTTTTTATTATTTTTTAGTAAACAAAGTGCATTAAATTTTGAGTTCAACAATGACTGATTTTTAAACCTGCTTTTACAGAAATAAAAAAATATTGCTGTTTTAAAGGTTGGTTGTGATACCAGGCTACCAGGGAGGCTGTGGAATTTCTATTCTTGCAGATTTTCCAAAGTAAGCTGAAGACCCTAAACAAATACATCTGCCTTTAAAGTCAGGTTTGAGAAATGTTTTGAATTTGATAACCTCCTCAGGTCCCAAAATAAATTTTCTCCTATCATTTCTATGATAGCAAAACGATAGGAAAGAAAAACAAAAACAATGAAACAAACTGAAAAACAAAAAGAAGAACATACTATTTTTAAAACTTCCTTACATATAATCTGGTAGAATAACTAGAACAAAAACAGGGGAAAACAGGATACTATAATTTGTTTTATTTTCAGCTCTCTTGGCCTGATATTTAAGTTACATTTTTTACCTCAGGATAAGTGCATCAGCTTTAAGTTTTACAACATCCAATGGAGATGGTTTTGCCGTGCATATGTGTTCAATCATTTTTATCTTTGCTGTAAAAACTGTGGAATGAGACCACTTGAATCTGTTTTTATGTAAACCACTATGCCACCAAGTCTTACTGATTTTCTACAAGGTAGGATCTCAGTGGGATAAGAGTCTGTCATAATTTTCATTGTCTATCCTTTAGAGTCTTCTGACCTCATGACAGCTGGATTACAAGGAACGTGCAGCTTAAAATAATTTACTGCTATGAAGTGAATTAAAATGCAAATGCTGATCAAAATATCTTTCTAAAATGCACAATTCCATATACTTGGGTTTGTAAAACAGCTAAACAACAGAGTACATCCTTACTGAGCACCATGCAAAGCAGGAAGCACAATTCTTGTAGCACATTTGTGATCACTTTACTCTTTTAATGTTACATATCTAAAAGAATCTGACTTTTCTCCAAGCACAAAATGCCTAAAGATGTTAAATGTTTTCAAGATTTCAGAGTCAGGTCTTCTGTAGTTGCTTATTATTCAAAGAGCTTAAAATTCAGCACTCCTGAATGTGATCTGTGACTATTACTTTGCCAGAAGAGAGAAACAGGATTTAACCTCTTCTGAAGACATGTTCTAAGCTAATTTATGTGATTGCTTTGGCAGCTCTGTTATCTTGTTTGCCAAATTTATCAAACTTAATTTAAGTCTTACTTGAATTTGAAAAGTTCACAGACACATTCAAATTTGGAAAACTAAAATCAGAACTTGAAGGAAAAGATTTTTACACCACAGAAGTATTCGGAAACAAGAGTTTCAGTATTCTACGTGAGGGATGTACAAAGAAGTTTTTCATGTAGAAACTGAATATACCTACTTCATGTATATAAATGCCTCTGCCACTTATATCTCCTCTTACCATGGGATAGTTTAAAAAAAAATATTTCAAAATCTTCTTATGGATGAAAAGGAAAACACAATGTATATGTAGACAAGAAATTGTGTTTCAACTACTTAATGTGATTTCATGGTAGATAACAGTCCTAATCACATAAAGAATGTAGAGAAATCTCATTAACTGTGATTCTACCATTACTTTTCTATTACTACAGGAAATGAAGATGAAGGGTGGAAGTTTCTCACTTCCAACACCAAGAAGACAGCTCCTGCTCCTCCTGCAGCTCTGCAGCTACAGAGTAGGTCAGTGCCCTGCTAACATATGAAGGGCTGGGACCTGTATCCAACAAAACACTCAAACCATCTGAGCCTGAATTCTGCAGCAGAAGCAGGAGGAGGTGACAAATGACAATAGTGGGAGACTCCCTATTGTGGGGGATGGAGGACTCTACCTGCCAACCTGTCATCTAGGAGTGTTTGGTACTTGTCAGGGGCTCAGATCCCAAACACTGCTGAGGCTTCTCCAGCCTGCAAACCCCTGCTCCTCTTTCTTGTGGGTAATGATGCTGCAAAGGGAGGCAGGGAAAATGTCACACATGCCTACACAATCCTGGGATGAGAGTCAAGGGCTGAGTAGGGGCTCTGGTGTTTTTCTCTCAGTCCTACCAATAAGGGGAAAGGGTGTGATGGGGACCGTACAGATCTTGTTGGTCAACAAGTAGTTGCACAGCAAGTGTGGGCAATGGACATTCAGCTTTTATGGCAATGGGACCATCTCTGAGGATTGAGAACTGCTTGGGGAAAAAAGGTATGCA
The DNA here is from genome assembly GCA_013389865.1 of Piaya cayana. Classification (NCBI taxonomy): domain Eukaryota; kingdom Metazoa; phylum Chordata; class Aves; order Cuculiformes; family Coccyzidae; genus Piaya; species Piaya cayana. The sequence goes on along the minus strand of WAAB01005816.1, from coordinate 66,199 downwards.
AGAGGTGAGGCAAAAGTATCTTAGCCATTAGGCTGGCCAACCAGGTGAGGACAGCCTTAAAGTAGGGATTACTTGAAGTAAAGAGACAACAGGGGAAGAAGTAGATGTGGCCGTCTTCAAAACTGGGTAAAAAGTCCACAGTTTTATTGCTCAGCATGACAATATATGGTGTGTAGTATTTCCTTGGTCAACTGAGATCAGCTGTCCCAGCTGTGGCTTCTCCCAGCTTCTTGTCCACTCCAAGCCTAATTGCTGGGGAAGATAGAGACATGGAGAAATAGAGGAGGCAGCTGTCATATTGCTTAAGCTCAGTTCAGCAATAGTTAAAAGATTGATGTGTTATCCACACCAGTTTGGTCACAAATCTAAACCAGATACCATTTAGGCTGCTATGAGGAAAATTAACTCCATGCCAGGTGAACACAGTACAGCAGGTAAGTTCCATTACCTCTAGCTCGCATTGGTTTTATCTTGAATTGCAGGTGTAAAGCACTCCTCCTTTTGAAAGGATATATTTAAAAATAAAAGACACCAAACTATTCTGTTTTGTAAACACTTGTGAAGTGTCGTTTTTCTTACTAAGGTTAAAAATTTCTCAAGGCATTAAAAAAGCTGAATACATATTGTTGCTACTGAAGTACTCTCATGATAAGGGTAATTAAAGTCAGGGTTTACATTATCCTACTATCATATGTCATATGATATCATAATCCATGATTATTCATTTGTATCATGCTGAAAATGGAATATCAGAGTACAATCTAATCATCTTATTGAAGTGTCTGGGTGAAATATAAACAAAAAGTAATGAATACAGACATCTTAAGTCAGTATCACCAACTTCACATGAGACAGAAAGTCAGTGAGAGAGTGAAAATTTCTTTTTATTCTCAATTGTTTGTCTTTCCTGTAGCGAGAGCTGAGAATCTTTTCTAATTTTTCCCCTTCTTGTAGTTAAAGCAGAGATCCATCCATTCAGCCAAGTAGCAAGTAGCCAGTAGTACAAGAGCAATTTTGTCATGTTGTAGTGGCATACAACTATTTTTGAGAAGTATGTGAGCAATGTGATCACCAAAGGGGTAAAGATGCTTGTAGTTTCACATAAAAGGCATCCAAATAAAAAGAACTGTGAGACAAGGTACACACAAGTAACAACAAACTAATGTCCCAACCACTACCTGAGAATGACTGCAAAGTTATGTTTTCAAGACTTAACAGTTTCATACAAAAACTATGCTCATTAATAATATGTAGGAAGTAACTGATGGCATAGTGTGCTATTAACGTGTAGATTTAGTAAAATGTGGTTTTAAAGTTTAAAACTGGTTTGATTTGTCAGTTTTCTAAATACTCCACGACAACACACACTAACTCACTGATACATCCATGTGGACATATTTATATATTCAGTTGAAACCACTTCTCATTCAATACTTGCTGGATCATATTGATTGTGAAGATGATGTGTACTGATGGATAGATTTGGCAATTCCATCTGGACCAGTGGCATTACACAGGATTTACTAAGGCAAGATTTTTACTCAATAAAGGCTTTTAGAAACAGACTAGGAAAAAAAACCCAGTAGGTCAGCATGCTAAATTTCATATCAAAATAGTTTTGAAAGATTAATTCTAAAATGAATCAGTTTTTAATATCAATGCAGACACAGTATGAATTCCAGTTACATATCTTGGCATCTTCAGTGCAGGAACAACAAAGAAAATAAACCAAAAAACCCCCAAATTGGCTGAGAAAAGTCATACAACTCATAGCCTGCCAAAGTATCTGCATTGTGACAATGCTTAATGCACAAAATGTAATAATACAGCAATAAAATGCATGTTATTTTCATCACAATGTCAGTGCAAAAGTTAGAATCAAAGAAAAACACATTCTTAACATTACAACGTGGACTGCCTGGCAGTCAAGTAATTCAGCAACAGCACAAATCATTGTCTTATAAATTAAACATTATACTTAGGATAACATAGTACATATGATTACTTGTATAACAAAATGTAAGAGGAGGCCTAGACTGCATTGTTGAAACTCAATGCTGAATTGATTATACAAGCACTAAGACTTTCAGCTTGTCTTCCCACTCCAACAGCATAGCCTAACTTTAATCAAATTTTGTAGGAAAGACACATTTTGAAAAACATTGCTAAGGATTTCGTGCAAACAGGCAGCTGGATAGAGATAAATTACTGCTCCCGTTTCAGAAAATACTAGAGCGTGAACACAATCATACTATTAGGCATGAAAAATCCACAGAAGGGAAAGCACCAGAGTGCCAAGATTTGTAAGTTCTACTGCTCAATGTTTGTATTACTTCTTTTGTGCTATAGGCAACCACCACCACAGAAAATAAAGATGTTTATCTTGTTCTTCTGTTTGCTTGTTTCTGAAGGACAATATTGGTGCCTGAATAGAACTAAGTAATTTTCTTACTTTATATTTTAAATGTTGAAAAAACTTGATATCTACAACTACATTCATTATTTTTTTCTCATATTCCAAACCTAAGTTGTTTCTATAAGTCGCTATAGATCTCTCAGTCTACAATAACCTCTGCTAATTGAAGATGACTGCTGTCTTGGAACCATGATCTACATTCTTCCTACCCCATTCTCTGGTTCAAGGACTACATATACTTCTACAGAAGTGATTGAAAATTAAGGTTAAAATGTGATGCTTTTAAAATATTGGATCTTGTGAAAAGTAAAAAGTGCAGTTCTCAACCTGCAGCATACTACTTAAAAAAATATGAGTAGACTAAATTACCTCAAAAATACTATCACGAGGTCATGAATACATACAGAAAGTCACTTCATTTTAACTTTAAAATAAATACAAATTTATGTATTTTATAAAGAAATACTATCTATTATAATATTATATATGAATAATATACTCAGTATTTTTCTTTATTAATATTATTTGAAGAACATAGATGAAAAATGTAAAAGAATACTGTTAGACATTCCTAGCAAATATATATTCATTCATTAAGAAAGCACCAGATTTATGAAGTTTACCTTGCTGGATTTTTTTACTTTCTTTTTATGAATATACTATGCTGTAATCAACAAATCCTTACAGGTTTCACTGATGCAATTAGATGGTTTGCCATCCACTCTGAGTTTGTTGATGAGATAATTTTCATGTTTTTCTTCTTCACACACTGAAAATCTTTAACCAAATTCAGCATAGGAGAATGTTCCATTTTTGGCAGAACGTACTACAATGGTTATATCAAATGAAAAGCAGCAGCCTTTCAATATGATCATATGTTGTTTGGCAGGGTTAAAAAAGAAAAAAAAAAGCAAATGTACACTCCTTATTCAGAAGTTCATATTCAAAAGTTTGGATTTTTTTCAAAAAAGATTCATATACATGTTAGGAAGCATACAAGCATCTGTTGCTCTGGGAAAATTTAAGACAATTTCTAATTGTATATATTTATACACATATGTATATATTATAAGTGTATGTATATATTTATGTCCATTCTCCATTATCTCCTCAGTGCCTCACCTCTGACCTTCTCCTTTGATCCTTTTAAATATATCCTGTAATAACTATTTTTTAAAGTATCATTTTATATTCTGTCCCAAATTTGAATTGTGGATTTTTTTTCTGTTAAGAGTGTCAAAATTGTCTCTTCCAGTCCTCACAATCTTCTTGTCTATTATCTCTCATCTTCTCTAATGCTTCTCTTTATTCCTTGTCTGGTACTTTGAGAGATTTTTTTCAGCAGTTTTTTTGCTTTGCATTTGCCAAATCCACTTAACACATTGAAATGGGCATTTCACCTAACTTTTGATACACATACATAGCAGACTTCTATATTTGAGCTAGTCACCTTAGGCTCTATTCATAATAATTTATAAGAAATGGCAATTTTATCTTATTTAATAGTCCAGTACAGAAAAGACATAGGCATACTGGGCCAAGTAAAGTAGAGAGCTGTCAAGGTGATTTGGCATCTGGAGCACATGNAAAATAAACCAAAAACCCCCCAAATTGGCTGAGAAAAGTCATACAACTCATAGCCTGCCAAAGTATCTGCATTGTGACAATGCTTAATGCACAAAATGTAATAATACAGCAATAAAATGCATGTTATTTTCATCACAATGTCAGTGCAAAAGTTAGAATCAAAGAAAAACACATTCTTAACATTACAACGTGGACTGCCTGGCAGTCAAGTAATTCAGCAACAGCACAAATCATTGTCTTATAAATTAAACATTATACTTAGGATAACATAGTACATATGATTACTTGTATAACAAAATGTAAGAGGAGGCCTAGACTGCATTGTTGAAACTCAATGCTGAATTGATTATACAAGCACTAAGACTTTCAGCTTGTCTTCCCACTCCAACAGCATAGCCTAACTTTAATCAAATTTTGTAGGAAAGACACATTTTGAAAAACATTGCTAAGGATTTCGTGCAAACAGGCAGCTGGATAGAGATAAATTACTGCTCCCGTTTCAGAAAATACTAGAGCGTGAACACAATCATACTATTAGGCATGAAAAATCCACAGAAGGGAAAGCACCAGAGTGCCAAGATTTGTAAGTTCTACTGCTCAATGTTTGTATTACTTCTTTTGTGCTATAGGCAACCACCACCACAGAAAATAAAGATGTTTATCTGGTTCTTCTGTTTGCTTGTTTCTGAAGGACAATATTGGTGCCTGAATAGAACTAAGTAATTTTCTTACTTTATATTTTAAATGTTGAAAAAACTTGATATCTACAACTACATTCATTATTTTTTTCTCATATTCCAAACCTAAGTTGTTTCTATAAGTCGCTATAGATCTCTCAGTCTACAATAACCTCTGCTAATTGAAGATGACTGCTGTCTTGGAACCATGATCTACATTCTTCCTACCCCATTCTCTGGTTCAAGGACTACATATACTTCTACAGAAGTGATTGAAAATTAAGGTTAAAATGTGATGCTTTTAAAATATTGGATCTTGTGAAAAGTAAAAAGTGCAGTTCTCAACCTGCAGCATACTACTTAAAAAAATATGAGTAGACTAAATTACCTCAAAAATACTATCACGAGGTCATGAATACATACAGAAAGTCACTTCATTTTAACTTTAAAATAAATACAAATTTATGTATTTTATAAAGAAATACTATCTATTATAATATTATATATGAATAATATACTCAGTATTTTTCTTTATTAATATTATTTGAAGAACATAGATGAAAAATGTAAAAGAATACTGTTAGACATTCCTAGCAAATATATATTCATTCATTAAGAAAGCACCAGATTTATGAAGTTTACCTTGCTGGATTTTTTTACTTTCTTTTTATGAATATACTATGCTGTAATCAACAAATCCTTACAGGTTTCACTGATGCAATTAGATGGTTTGCCATCCACTCTGAGTTTGTTGATGAGATAATTTTCATGTTTTTTTTCTTCACACACTGAAAATCTTTAACCAAATTCAGCATAGAAGAATGTTCCATTTTTGGCAGAACGTACTACAATGGTTATATCAAATGAAAAGCAGCAGCCTTTCAATATGATCATATGTTGTTCGGCAGGGTTAAAAAAGAAAAAAAAAAGCAAATGTACACTCCTTATTCAGAAGTTCATATTCAAAAGTTTGGATTTTTTTCAAAAAAGATTCATATACATGTTAGGAAGCATACAAGCATCTGTTGCTCTGGGAAAATTTAAGACAATTTCTAATTGTATATATTTATACACATATGTATATATTATAAGTGTATGTATATATTTATGTCCATTCTCCATTATCTCCTCAGTGCCTCACCTCTGACCTTCTCCTTTGATCCTTTTAAATATATCCTGTAATAACTATTTTTTAAAGTATCATTTTATATTCTGTCCCAAATTTGAATTGTGGATTTTTTTTCTGTTAAGAGTGTCAAAATTGTCTCTTCCAGTCCTCACAATCTTCTTGTCTATTATCTCTCATCTTCTCTAATGCTTCTCTTTATTCCTTGTCTGGTACTTTGAGAGATTTTTTTCAGCAGTTTTTTTGCTTTGCATTTGCCAAATCCACTTAACACATTGAAATGGGCATTTCACCTAACTTTTGATACACATACATAGCAGACTTCTATATTTGAGCTAGTCACCTTAGGCTCTATTCATAATAATTTATAAGAAATGGCAATTTTATCTTATTTAAAAGTCCAGTACAGAAAAGACATAGGCATACTGGGCCAAGTAAAGTAGAGAGCTGTCAAGGTGATTTGGCATCTGGAGCACATGATATGAGGAAAAGCTGAAAGAATTGGGTCTGTTCAGGTTGGAGAAGAGAAGATTTGCTTTGACTTCAATGACCTTACGGAAAATATGGAGAAAATGGATGCAGTTTCTTCTAAACAGTGCACAGTGAAAGGACAAGAGAAAACAAACATAAACTGGAATGCGTGCTGCCTCCCAGGAGCCTAGGTAAGGGATGTGACTGGGAAACTTCCCAACCTGGTGAGATCTACAGATTATTACCTGTTACTACTGCTCCATGTGGGAGGGGATGAAGCAGCAGTATGAACCCCAAGGGGGATTAAAAGAGATTTTAGGGCCTTAGGGCACATACTGAGGGAGTCTGGGGTGAAGGTGATTTCCCTTCTTCCAGTTACGAGTGGTGACATAGCACAGCTCAGACAGATCCAGTTAATTAATACATGGCTCCGTATGTGGTGTCACCGCAATAACTTTGGGGTTTTTGATAATGGGATGGCCTACACAGCACCAGGACTAAAGGCTTCAGGTGGTAGCCACCTTTCTCAGGGTGGGAGGAGGGTCTTTGCCCAGGAGCTTGCAGGGCTTGTAGATAGGGCTTTAAACTAGATATGAAGCGGGAGGGGAATAACATCAAGCTAGCCTGTAACAAGCAGTGGGAGGACGTGGGTCAGGGGTCAGGTGTTATGGGGGATAATTCTCTAAAACACCTTGTAGGCAATAAAGGGTCCACTGAGAAACTAATGCAACTGGCATCCCATCTGAAGTGCCTTTACACAAACACACAATGCTTGGGAAACAAGCAGGAGGAGCTGGATGTTACCATGCTACTGGAAAGCTATGATCTAGTTGTCACCATGGAAATGTAGTGGGACAAATCCCCTGACTCAAGTGTGTCTATAGATGGTTACAGGCTGTTCAGTAGGGACAGACCAGGAAGGAGGGGTGGAGGTGTTGCCTTCTATCTCAGGAAAGGGATAGAATGTGAAGAGCGGTCATTGAAGAGTAGCCACAAACATGTTGAGAGCTAGTGGGTCAGAATTAAGGACAGAAGGAAACCTTGTGGTTGGTGTATACAGCCAGCCACTTGATCAAGGAGAACCAGCTGATGAAGGTTCCAGTTACAGGAGGCTTCATGTTTGCAAGCTCTCATCCTACTTGGGGATTTCAATTACCCTGACATATGCTGGAAAAGTAGCACAGCAAGCTGTAGGCAATCCAGGAGACTCCTGGAGTGCATTGAGGATAACTTAGTCCAGCTAATAGAGACCCCCACCCTAGGAGATGCAATACTGGACCTTATGGTCATCAATACAAGCAAACTCATCAGTGACATTAGGGGGAATGGGTATAAACTGGAGAAGGGCAGAATTGAACTAGACATTAGGAAGAATTTCTTCACCATGAGAGTGGTGAGGCACAGGCACAGATTGCCCAGGGAAGCTGTGTCTGCCACATCCTTGGAGGTGTTCAAGGCCAGGTTGGATGCAGCCTTGGGTAACCTGATCTAGTGGGATGTCCCTGCCCACGGCAGCAGGTTTGGAACTAGATGATCTTTAAGGTCCCTTCCAACCCTAACTATTCATAACTATGATTCCATGATTCTATGTGGGAATTTCTGATTCCATATGAGGAAAAAAAATCAGTGAGTGAAGTTAGACTCTGCAACAGAGGTCCAGAAACAGTCTGGAATCTCCATTCTTGGAGATATTCAAAACTCAGCTAGGCATAGGCCCAAGATCCTTCTTGTAGTCGACCTTACTTTGAGCAGGAGGTAGGACTGGAAACTTCCAGAAGCCCTGTCCAACTTATGTGATGTCACGATCCTGTCATTTATTTTAGAAATGAACAACAGAGACCATAAATTCTTCATTCTCCCTTGTGGCCTTAAATGTAGTGCAGACCACTAATCAATGTAGCCTTTTGTATTGAAGATGTTTCAAGGGATCCCTCACAAACTGCCTGTTCCAAGTTGAGCTGAACACAGCTCCATATTGTAGCTTCACTTAAGCTGATCTTACAGGAAGCTTTTTAACTTTTTAGTCATTAAATCAACCACCTCACTGGAACAGGCTACCCAGGGAGGTGGTTGAGTCACCTTCCCTGGAGGTGTTTAAGGCACAAGTGGATGAGGTGCTGAGGGACATGGTTTAATGTTTGTTAGGAATGGTTGGACTCGATGATTCGGTGGGTCTCTTCCAACCTGGTTGTTCTATGATTCTATGATTCTATGAAATAACCTTCCCAATTTCTAAGTATTATGAGAATTATCATAAAGTGAATTTTAAAAAAAAAATTAGTGATAGCAATTTGATCAAGTCTTGTAGTAAAATGAATTATCATGAGAAGAAAGACACATTGGAGTAATGCAAAAAAANTAAAAGAGATTTTAGGGCCTTAGGGAACATACTGAGGGAGTCTGGGGTGAAGGTGATTTCCCTTCTTCCAGTTACGAGTGGTGACATAGCACAGCTCAGACAGATCCAGTTAATTAATACATGGCTCCGTATGTGGTGTCACCGCAGTAACTTTGGGGTTTTTGATAATGGGATGGCCTACACAGCACCAGGACTAAAGGCTTCAGGTGGTAGCCACCTTTCTCAGGGTGGGAGGAGGGTCTTTGCCCAGGAGCTTGCAGGGCTTGTAGATAGGGCTTTAAACTAGATATGAAGCGGGAGGGGAATAACATCAAGCTAGCCTGTAACAAGCAGTGGGAGGACGTGGGTCAGGGGTCAGGTGTTATGGGGGATAATTCTCTAAAACACCTTGTAGGCAATAAAGGGTCCACTGAGAAACTAATGCAACTGGCATCCCATCTGAAGTGCCTTTACACAAACACACAATGCTTGGGAAACAAGCAGGAGGAGCTGGATGTTACCATGCTACTGGAAAGCTATGATCTAGTTGTCACCATGGAAATGTAGTGGGACAAATCCCCTGACTCAAGTGTGTCTATCGATGGTTACAGGCTGTTCAGTAGGGACAGACCAGGAAGGAGGGGTGGAGGTGTTGCCTTCTATCTCAGGAAAGGGATAGAATGTGAAGAGCAGTCATTGAAGAGTAGCCACAAACATGTTGAGAGCTAGTGGGTCAGAATTAAGGACAGAAGGAAACCTTGTGGTTGGTGTATACAGCCAGCCACTTGATCAAGGAGAACCAGCTGATGAAGGTTCCAGTTACAGGAGGCTTCATGTTTGCAAGCTCTCATCCTACTTGGGGATTTCAATTACCCTGACATATGCTGGAAAAGTAGCACAGCAAGCTGTAGGCAATCCAGGAGACTCCTGGAGTGCATTGAGGATAACTTAGTCCAGCTAATAGAGACCCCCACCCTAGGAGATGCAATACTGGACCTTATGGTCATCAATACAAGCAAACTCATCAGTGACATTAGGGGGAATGGGTATAAACTGGAGAAGGGCAGAATTGAACTAGACATTAGGAAGAATTTCTTCACCATGAGAGTGGTGAGGCACAGGCACAGATTGCCCAGGGAAGCTGTGTCTGCCACATCCTTGGAGGTGTTCAAGGCCAGGTTGGATGCAGCCTTGGGTAACCTGATCTAGTGGGATGTCCCTGCCCACGGCAGCAGGTTTGGAACTAGATGATCTTTAAGGTCCCTTCCAACCCTAACTATTCATAACTATGATTCCATGATTCTATGTGGGAATTTCTGATTCCATATGAGGAAAAAAAATCAGTGAGTGAAGTTAGACTCTGCAACAGAGGTCCAGAAACAGTCTGGAATCTCCATTCTTGGAGATATTCAAAACTCAGCTAGGCATAGGCCCAAGATCCTTCTTGTAGTCAACCTTACTTTGAGCAGGAGGTAGGACTGGAAACTTGCAGAAGCCCTGTCCAACTTATGTGATGTCACGATCCTGTCATTTATTTTAGAAATGAACAACAGAGACCATAAATTCTTTATTCTCCCTTGTGGCCTTAAATGTAGTGCAGACCACTAATCAATGTAGCCTTTTGTATTGAAGATGTTTCAAGGGATCCCTCACAAACTGCCTGTTCCAAGTTGAGCTGAACACAGCTCCATATTGTAGCTTCACTTAAGCTGATCTTACAGGAAGCTTTTTAACTTTTTAGTCATTAAATCAGCCACCTCACTGGAACAGGCTACCCAGGGAGGTGGTTGAGTCACCTTCCCTGGAGGTGTTTAAGGCACAAGTGGATGAGGTGCTGAGGGACATGGTTTAATGTTTGTTAGGAATGGTTGGACTCGATGATTCGGTGGGTCTCTTCCAACCTGGTTGTTCTGTGATTCTATGATTCTATGAAATAACCTTCCCAATTTCTAAGTATTATGAGAATTATCATAAAGTGAATTTTAAAAAAAAAATTAGTGATAGCAATTTGATCAAGTCTTGTAGTAAAATGAATTATCATGAGAAGACAGACACATTGGAGTAATGGCAGGCAAAAAGAAAGCAGACTTCCTTAAATTCTCATTTTCTTTTTTGTAAATCAGTAACAGAACATGATGCTTCTATGACTAAGGTAACACAGTTTCATTTTTATTTTTATTAAAAAGGTGAATTTAACAACTTTTTTACTGTTATTGTTTTATATCAGTCTTCCATTAAAATGTTTTCTGAGCTAAACAATAGTTTTTTACAAGTATGACTTCTCTGTAGTTGCCAACAAACCTCTCAGTTGCATACACATAGTTCAGAGTCCAGCAAAAATATTCAAATACAAATAGTTCAGTCCAAGAAAAAGAACATCATACTGTAAGCGTTAGTATTCTTTAAAAACTATGGAAACTCAGGGATGGAATAAACAAGTTAGTAAGCTTATGTAAGTAACATGTCCTGGAAGTGAACTTGTATTTTTGTTTGTTTGGGGTTTTTTTTTTGTTAAGTATGTATGACAGAAAAATAGCAGTTGGTCACTTAATTTTCCTCCTTCGCCCTTATTTTTTAGGTTTTCACTCAGTATAATTCTTCAACTTGTTGCCACTGTCTTTCATAGGAGTAATGCTATGCCATCAAGAAATAATGTACATACTGTTGCTTTTGCACATGTTGATACTTACAGACCTTTTATATGCCATTATTTTTTTTTTTNTTAAGTATGTATGACAGAAAAATAGCAGTTGGTCACTTAATTTTCCTCCTTCGCCCTTTTTTTTTAGGTTTTCACTCAGTATAATTCTTCAACTTGTTGCCACTGTCTTTCATAGGAGTAATGCTATGCCATCAAGAAATAATGTACATACTGTTGATTTTGCACATGTTGATACTTACAGACCTTTTATATGCCATTATTTTTTTATGAATTTGTCTTCATTCTCTGAATTTGCAAGAATTTATTTGCAAAATCTATTTTTGCAAAGTTTAATGAGTATGGTGATAGTGAGGACTTTTAAATATCTACTTTCAGACCTACACAATGTAATTTGCAACAAACTGGTAAATTAAAAAAAAATCTTTTCTTGGAACAGATCTGAAATTTGTATCTTATTATGATCTTAATTCCTAATGTGGCTATTCATTTACAAATAGTATTCTAAACGTAAGCTTGGAAATGTACTTAATAGGGATGAAAAGGTTTTGCAAAATGTTTAATAAATATTGACATCTGTGCTGGTTTCAGCTGAAGCAGAACATTTATTTCTGACTTTTCAGCCCCATTGTCACCACTAAGGTAATGAGCGATTGATATGCAGAGTCCACTGCTCACACCTAACACAATGCAAACTGGAGCCCTCACAGAGTCAATGGTGAAGTGGTCACACCTGCTAGGGGGGATGAACAGGACTGATGACCCAGTCTGGCCAACAAAGTATTCCCTGCCATATACATCATATTCAGGATAGAGATCACAAGAGGCACTTCCTCTTCTTCAATGGCTGACATTCAGGGAGGACCTCTCCTGTCTGCCTGCCCCTGAACCCACCCACATGTTCCTGAATCCAGTCCTTGATCCAGTTTTTGAGTTCAGCTCCTGCCTGCTATTGAGTCCACTCTGACACCTTCTCTGTGGCATCAGTGGTGATGTATGGCTATCATGGGAGTTGGTATTGAGTTTTGTAGGCTTGTATATATTTTATTATTTTCATATTCCTTTTATTATTATTGTTGCATTAAAGATAGTGTAGTGTTTCCAACCCATAAGTCTCTCATTTCCTTTTCCCTTTCCTAGTCAGGGGGTGATTTGGACAAAAAAGATGCCCAGATTTAGCTGCTGATGTGGCTGGGGTGGAGTGTTAAACTGGGAGAAAATCATCTGCCCAGAATAAGCTTGCATTTGGGAACCATGAATATAAACTTTTTGAAAAGGCATTGGCCACTAAAACCCAGACCCTCCAGAACAAAAATGACAACTATGTTTTAAAGTTTAAGAACAAGAAATGCGGATCAGTGGATTCTTAAGTTTGATTCTAATTCACAGAACAGTGACTACTTCTTAAGACATTAACTGAGACAATTAAATCTGTGTCCTAAAAAGGGATAGAGGCCTATATTTGGAAATTTGAATGGGAGGACATTATAAAAACCTTCACTAGCCTCACATATTTCTGAAAAAAAAAAATTAAAACCACACCTAATAATAGCAATCCTGCAGCCTTCCGAAACAATCTATGTGATGCTTAATTATTCATGTTATTTGACAAGGCACCCCCCTTCTTAAATCTTCTTTGCTCAAATAGTGTGGTAAACTTGTAGCCCAACAGCCATACTCCCCCTAATGCAAAACTGCCTAAAATTAGGATAGCAGCACAAGGACAGAACATTTGTTCCATTGAATTTCAGAGCTTGTCATGGAAAGCTAAGCATTCATTTAATGAAGGTATGAAATTCTTACATTTATTGCACAAAATGAAACACTTATGCACAATAAAAATAGCTTAAAAAGAAGCNTTAAGTATGTATGACAGAAAAATAGCAGTTGGTCACTTAATTTTCCTCCTTCGCCCTTTTTTTTTAGGTTTTCACTCAGTATAATTCTTCAACTTGTTGCCACTGTCTTTCATAGGAGTAATGCTATGCCATCAAGAAATAATGTACATACTGTTGATTTTGCACATGTTGATACTTACAGACCTTTTATATGCCATTATTTTTTTATGAATTTGTCTTCATTCTCTGAATTTGCAAGAATTTATTTGCAAAATCTATTTTTGCAAAGTTTAATGAGTATGGTGATAGTGAGGACTTTTAAATATCTACTTTCAGACCTACACAATGTAATTTGCAACAAACTGGTAAATTAAAAAAAAATCTTTTCTTGGAACAGATCTGAAATTTGTATCTTATTATGATCTTAATTCCTAATGTGGCTATTCATTTACAAATAGTATTCTAAACGTAAGCTTGGAAATGTACTTAATAGGGATGAAAAGGTTTTGCAAAATGTTTAATAAATATTGACATCTGTGCTGGTTTCAGCTGAAGCAGAACATTTATTTCTGACTTTTCAGCCCCATTGTCACCACTAAGGTAATGAGCGATTGATATGCAGAGTCCACTGCTCACACCTAACACAATGCAAACTGGAGCCCTCACAGAGTCAATGGTGAAGTGGTCACACCTGCTAGGGGGGATGAACAGGACTGATGACCCAGTCTGGCCAACAAAGTATTCCCTGCCATATACATCATATTCAGGATAGAGATCACAAGAGGCACTTCCTCTTCTTCAATGGCTGACATTCAGGGAGGACCTCTCCTGTCTGCCTGCCCCTGAACCCACTCACATGTTCCTGAATCCAGTCCTTGATCCAGTTTTTGAGTTCAGCTCCTGCCTGCTATTGAGTCCACTCTGACACCTTCTCTGAGGCATCAGTGGTGATGTATGGCTATCATGGGAGTTGGTATTGAGTTTTGTAGGCTTGTATATATTTTATTATTTTCATATTCCTTTTATTATTATTGTTGCATTAAAGATAGTGTAGTGTTTCCAACCCATAAGTCTCTCATTTCCTTTTCCCTTTCCTAGTCAGGGGGTGATTTGGACAAAAAAGATGCCCAGATTTAGCTGCTGATGTGGCTGGGGTGGAGTGTTAAACTGGGAGAAAATCATCTGCCCAGAATAAGCTTGCATTTGGGAACCATGAATATAAACTTTTTGAAAAGGCATTGGCCACTAAAACCCAGACCCTCCAGAACAAAAATGACAACTATGTTTTAAAGTTTAAGAACAAGAAATGCGGATCAGTGGATTCTTAAGTTTGATTCTAATTCACAGAACAGTGACTACTTCTTAAGACATTAACTGAGACAATTAAATCTGTGTCCTAAAAAGGGATAGAGGCCTATATTTGGAAATTTGAATGGGAGGACATTATAAAAACCTTCACTAGCCTCACATATTTCTGAAAAAAAAAAATTAAAACCACACCTAATAATAGCAATCCTGCAGCCTTCCGAAACAATCTATGTGATGCTTAATTATTCATGTTATTTGACAAGGCACCCCCCTTCTTAAATCTTCTTTGCTCAAATAGTGTGGTAAACTTGTAGCCCAACAGCCATACTCCCCCTAATGCAAAACTGCCTAAAATTAGGATAGCAGCACAAGGACAGAACATTTGTTCCATTGAATTTCAGAGCTTGTCATGGAAAGCTAAGCATTCATTTAATGAAGGTATGAAATTCTTACATTTATTGCACAAAATGAAACACTTATGCACAATAAAAATAGCTTAAAAAGAAGCAGGAGGGCGAAACTGGAGAAAGAGAGGACTTCTCGGAAGCTTTAACAGGGTTGTTTCCATGGAAACCCTCCCAGTGCTGGGTAGGATCCTCTAGTGAACTGGTGATCAAATCATGCAAGATTTCTTAATTATCTAGCAACAAATTGGTTTATATTTTGAACTACAACTCTGCACATAGTACCACTCATATATTGCTGGAGAAGTACACAGGATAGATTTCATAATGAAACAGAAAAACACTGCAACATTAAACAGAAGAACAAAGTAACGTTTAAGGTTGACTTACATCTATTCTACATTTACACAAAGTTTAAATATATAAATTCATCTATATTAAAAACTAATCAATTAAATAATATATATAGAAAGCAACCCAAATTTTAATAATCAGTATAGGACACAATATACCAAATGACACTGTTAAAAACCTCCTAAATCTACTTGAGCTGGATTGAACCCAGCCATATAACACATTTGATGTCACAATCAATCTACACAAACAATGCAGCATTTTTTTAATATAGAAGCTCAATGAGAATACTTTCATTTTATGCATTTAATTGCATATTCATTAGAAGAAATAATCTGCATATACACATATGCATTTACAAAATGCTAGACTTGCTCCACGTTTGAAAAACACCCCTTCAATAGACAATAATAGAATCATAGAATAACCAGGTTGGAAAAGACCCACTGGATCAGAGTCCAACCATTCCTATCAAATACTAAACCAGGCCCCTCAACACTTCATCCACTCATCTTTTAAACACCTCCAGGGATGGTGACTCAACCATCTCCCTGCGCAGCCTGTTCCAGTGCCCAATGACCCTTTCTGTGAAAAAGTTTTTCCTAATGTAGAATTTCTGTCAATGGAGTTGAGTCCTGAAACAGCACATATCAAGCTGTTCAGGCACTTACTAACAGTAGCCTGAAGCCTGTGTCTTAAGACAGGACTGTCCTGAGTTGCTTGATTTCTTTGGGGCAGCCTGTGCTTTGTTCTTATTTTTAGATGGACTTCTGTACTCATCCTTATTAGTCAGCTCTGTAAAATGGTCTTTACCCAGTCCTAATTTCAAGGTTCTGCAAAAGTCTTCAGTTTGCACAGTTATACTTTGCTAGTCAAAGATTTATTCACATTAAATACTGTCGATCGTTTTCTGAATTTGTAATCTGTATTGTTACAAAATAAATTGCACTAAGATTTGCAGCCTCTGGGAGGGCTGCTACAAGACCTTGAAAGTTATGTTTTGACTGTTTATCTACCTATTAGAACTGTCTGTGTGACTTGATCAGTTAATTTATCTTCATTTCCTATTTTGGTTTGCTTTAGATCTTCATTTGAAGCTGAAATGGTAGTTTAACATAATGAAATCTTTGGAGGTAGGTATGACAAATGTTGTACTTGGATATGAACAGTTTGTCTTCAGAACTCCCTAAATAAATTGATGCCAGGGACAAAGGGGAGGAGATTTTTTTCTTTTTTAAAATATTTTTCTTTCAGAATTCCATTTTCTTTCCTCTATTTACAAGTTATATGACAGGCATCATTAACTTAACAAATTTTGTTACAATTTAATGTTTATATTTATACCTTCACTTTTAACATATTTTTCTATAAATACATGTAATAATGATCTACTTACTGAAAGCTCTTAACTACCAGAGGTATCTGAACACTGTCCAGAAATAAATTTGTTCTGTTAGCATTCCAGGAACTGCTGATAAGTTTCAAGATATTGTACATAATATATCTAATTATTGATGGCAAACCATTTACTAGCAACCTCTTGATGTAGGCCATAGATCTTTCAGACAGTTATGCAAATGATAATGCAACAATTAAAAGGAGCACTCGTGTTTAGAAAGATTGGAAGAGTGAAATATTGAGGATAACAGAAAAAAAGGAGCTTTTAGCATAATTATTTTTGCACATTTAGAATATCTCTCAATTGGACTTTCTGTGTGCTAACCTAGCCAGGAAATGGCTGAAGTGCTGCAGAGTTTACCAAGCCTGCCAACTTCTGAGCTGAAAACATGCAGATTATACATTAATTTATTCTGCGAATAGAGGGCTACAGAATCACTAATTTGTGTAAACCATCTCCGTAGTTCTGGCACAAAGTAGATAATATGCAGTGTTGGAATTTATTTATGAGAGAAAATTATTTTGCTAATAGCAAGATCATTATAGCATCCTTGCTCAAATCATAGGTAGTCTTGCAAATAGCAGGGTAGACATGAGACACAAATTCAATTCTAAGATAACTGAAATTAGGATGCTTCTAAATCTATACAATAGCATGAAACAAAAGAATTAACATGCAGTGTCATGCTTAGCACTTCAAGGATACATGACCCATTATGTCTGGCTATTCTATGCATGTATGAACCCTAAGTCAAGCAATAATAGAGAAACAAGTCACATAACCAGCAATGTGTTATTACAGACTGAAGATGACACTGCAAAACCAGATTATCCTGTAGTTTTCTCAGTAAAAAGGGACTGGGATAATGGCAAAATTATTTCACTCACTGAACAAAATCAGAAATCATATCTGCAATCTAAGAATTAGCCTATGTTTTTGAAGAAATACTGTTTTTAAAGTAGCACCAACTTATGATACTCAAAGCAATGTTTTTGCATTCCTTCTGGATGCCTCCAGAGTTATGAAAGGCAGAAGATTTGGTTGAACAAATGCCTGAAGAGTACAGTTCTGAAAGACAGATTTATGTACAGATGCATATCATCCTGGATTTACATATGATTTTCCAGACTCGTCTTTGGAGTCCGGTAAAATGTAGGATGAGTAAAAGGGAAGTCAGATAGTGGGTTTCCAAGATAAAATCTTCTCTTAGTAAAACTTCTGTAAAAGATTTTCCTTCTTACAGCATAGTACCTCTCTTGCAGCATCATGCTTTGAATCCTTACTTTTGCCTGCTTCTCCAGTCTTTTTTTTTTGCCTTTTACCATAGCCACTAAGTTCATTGGAAGAATTCTCATGTAGCAATGTATTATACTATTTTTCAGCATTAAAAGTTCCCTGACTTTTTTTTTTACTCATTATAGCTTTTATAGTTTTGTATGTATTGCCTTCAATTATCTACATTTTAATCTCTTTTCTTTTGATCTAGAACTATTAAATTATTTCATCCACATAGCTCTATTCCCTGTTGTTGTTCTTCAATGTAATTTCTCTACAGCCTTCAAGAAGGCATTAATGTGCTAGAAAGGTCACTTAGTTCTTTATTTTGTCCATAACAAATTCTAATTAAAATCAACCCCTTTGCTCAATAGAAGTTGACCTGTCTCCACCTGCCTACCCAGTACCTACACCTGAATTTCACTTACCTGAGGTCACAGACAGCAAGGATATATAGTACCTATGTACTAGCAGAAAAGGTTTCTTGCAGGAAAAATCAGAAGGATAAACCTATGTTCCAAATACTGTGTCAACTCACTGAGGCAAAGTTCTCTTGAGTTATTTCTCCTTTCCATCTCAACACACCTATGTAGTACAGGCACTTCACCTTAAGCTGTTATCAGCTGGTAGGTATGCTGCAGATTTTTACACTTTGAAAATATTGTAATAGCTTTTCTGCTTTTTAAAATATACTTGATAAACAATCATACAAAACCAGCAAACCTAAAAGCAATCAGTAGAAAGCTTGTTCACAAACATGAATATTCCCTTATATATCACAGAATCACTAGGTTGGAAAAGACCCCCTGACTCATTGAGTCCAACCATTCCTATCAATCACTAGGTCATGCCTCTCAGCACCTCAGCACCTCAGCATCCATCCATCTTTAAATATCTACAGGGAAGGTGACTTCCCTGCCCACCTCCCTGGGCAGCCTGTTCCAGTACCCGAGGGCCCTTTACATGAAAGTTGCTTTCAGTTTAGGAGAATTACCCTTAGCATAGAGAAGTAAATGTCTCTTAATGGATACCTGTAGAAGTAAAAAGAATAGAATGATAGTAATGAGGTAGCATCCCACATGTTTCACACAAATATGTAAGAATATATTTCATCTGATGACCATAAGGCCATTCGCATGTGACATGAAACATAGCTTACTGAAAAAACCAAGCCAAGCCAAACAAAAAATACCAAACCAAACCCATAAGACTGTGTTAAAGAAAATGTTATACAACTAATAACATGAAAATATAGTACCCTGAAGAGCCATCAAACTACATCTGAGTGGGAGGCATCCAGTGACTGACCTAAATTTAAAGTCAGGGTGTACAGAATCAGAAAGCAAGTTATAAATATGCAAGGTGAAGGATCAGAGTCCCTTTTAAGAGGTCTTTTTAAATGGTAAAGATTTTTCTAAGTACAGACAAATAGTTATATATACTTGTTCTTCTTACACAAATCAAGTTTACTTGGAGAGTTACAGTAACCAGCAAAAGTGGATAGTGCAGCAATTGTGCATCCAGAAATATCACAATAACTAGAGAAAGTATCGCAGCTAGGAAAAGCAAATGGTTGACAAGTCACCTTCTCGACTTTAAGTGACCCTAAGCAATTAAACAAGGAAGATAATAATACCCCAGAATTATTAATCCTATTCTACAAGAGATGCATAACTGCATGTTACACTAAAAAAACCCAAGTATCATAGCAATTGTATCATCAGGAGGTGAGAAAAGAGAATAACTCTTGTTATTGTACTTTTAGCACCTAGAGCAGCAATTGATTACTCTGCTGTTCAATCTTTTCTTTTGCACTCCAGTGAAGCAGCATTTTTATTTTATGTACCGTTTATGAGCAATAAACCTTAGGTCAGTGCGTATCAGACATTATTTTGATTTTCTCAGGTTCCTACAGTGCTAGTTTCTTGTTCATGATTATAAAATTTTACCTCAGCCTTCAGTCTATCTTCAGTATTACTATCTTCAGTAATCAAAGAAATTGAACACTGCACAAAAACCTTACTATATGGATGGTGTCCATGCCTTGGGTAAGTGACAGAGCCCTTTGAACTTTCATCCTTAATGAGAGAAAAATTTCCTAAACAATTTGTTTATGAAGTTATGACCATTATTGTTATTCATAAATATCTGCTTCTCCTAATCTTCTTCAGATGAATAAATACATAGAAAGTAATTTTCACTTTTCTTTCAGTTAAACATGAAGCAAACAGTGCCTCAGCATTTTCATTGGTATCTGAAGATGCAGGAGGACTGAATCTCCAAATATTTATTTTTCAGTATTTGTATTAAATTAAATAGGACCAAACAAAAAGTTAATCTACAGTTTATACACTTTGGATTTTACTTCATAGAGTTTGAAAATTGGAACCTGGCACTGTATTTTTGGCCAGCCTGGAGTTTTATCGATTGCAGTAAATAAACACCATATTATTCTGGGACTTTGACCAGATTTACCTACAGCTCCGGAAGATCTTTTATTTTTGCCTTACCACAGGTACTTCATTCCATACAGAAAAATAAGACTTATTAATCTACCTGGACTTCTGAAAAACAAACAAATAAACAAAGAACCCTTAACATCCCCAAAACAAACCATGCCAAAACTAATCAAGGAAACATTCTTCTTTAAAAATGTTATTTAAAATCAAGAACATTATTTTAAAAATCAGAATAAGAACTAGAATTACTCTCATAGACTAACTAGGTGAATAACTGGACATACTAGCATCTCCAAGAGCAGAACAGAGCATGCTGTAACTATGAACTGTCATCAATGGATAACAAAAATATTATCTACTCCTTGATAATTATGGCCCAACACTCCACAAAAACAAGAAACATGGATAAATGAAAAGCAATCTAGAGGATACAAACAAAATTTACTAGTGTTCTCAAAGGCATGACTTGTAATGCAAAGTGTATTAGGATTACCATAGCTAAAGGAGATAAGATCAAAACTGAACCAGCAAAAGGAAGTTGCAAAGAAGGAAATAATTGATTTCTAGTGTGCACAGGTATAATGCTATATACCGAAAAAAAGATAACATGCTTAAATTTTAGCAAGGAAAATTCATGTGGAATAAAAGAGAAAAGCCCCTTCTTATACTATTAAAAATAAAACCTGGGAAATGTGTCTTTGGAAAAATGGGGAAATTTTTAAAGGACTGTCTGAACAAACATCTACTAGGCATAAATCTTCCTGTGAAATGGGGGTTTGGATTCTTTAAGATCTTCTGAAATCTTTACTGTTTGCATCCTGCCATATTAACCTTCCAACGTATATCAGGAAGGATAAAGTACCATGAGAAATACAGTCTGTGAATTTAAGACTGCATCACCAAAAGCTGATCCATGCATTCAAGCTGATCCTTCACACAGAGATCACAACATCACCTTCTCTGCCAGTTTCTCCTGAGGAGTTTTTATCCATCTTTTACCACACTCCAGCCATGTGAGTTGTCCCACCACATCTCAGTTGCTGCAATGTCACTCTTCTGTGACTACTTGTGATGCTGCATGTCCTCCTGCTTGTGTCCCAGGCTGATTTGAGGTACATGTCCAAATGTCTCTTCACCCTGCTTTATAATTTCTGAAGTCTGCCATATTCCTGTCACTCTGAACCCTTTGGTTTTGACCCCATCCATTACTGCCTAATTTAAATGACGGTAAAAATGTTTTTTCATGGGTCCTACTTTAAAGTTATTTTAATTTTGACTTGATTAGCTTGTATGAAGTGTTGATATTGAACAGTGTTTATTTTTCCTCATGGTTTACTGAAGAAAAGAAAACTAGGAATGATCAGGTTTCAAAAAAAATATATGACTATTAATTTTTTAATTATACTCAAAAAGTTTTTCAAAGTTCTAAGACATACATACAAAAAATGAAATATGCATACTTGCAATGACATGGGTAAAATGAAAAAAAAAAGAAAAATTATAGAAAAATATGCAAATTATATGATGTTGCAACATAACATCAAATATTCAAAATGAAAGACAAGGTGAACCGTGACATGGGCAGGATTCTTATGTAGCTAAACAGCAGGAAGCTTCTTTATCCAAAGTGTAAAATACCAGCAAAGCAATTTGAATTAGGAAGATAAACCTGATGAAGAACTAGTGATCCTAGATTCTCAGTTACAGTTTTTTACTCTTACCCAGACAATCTTAGAAGAACTCAGAATGAAATTTATGACACAGAGCAACAAAAGGAACCTTTGCTCACAGACTGCTCTGTTGTGGTGAAATACAATCAGCCTTACTGATTGTCTGAAATGTGAAAGAAATTGTATGAGCTAAATTAGTACTGATCTGCTATCAAAACATTCATCCTGAACAAAACTCAGAAGGCCATCACACAAGATAAATGAGTTAACGAAGCAGACCTCTTATCCATACGTTCACTGCCGTCAGTTCTGTAAGAGATTACGTCTGTGCTGTTGGGCCTTTCTTGGCCACCATAAATACAATGGAATCTGCTACAGTTTCTATTATATTTAAATGCCCTTTCAGCACCAACACAATTTATTGCAGGTTTTTTTTCAACCTCTGAATTTGAAGAGCTGAATAGAAGATAATCAATTTTGTGAAATTTTATATTTATTTTTGTAACATGCACAACTGAACCATCTTCAGACTCCTTCAACAGTGAACAATTTTAAATATTATCTTTGTAAAAACAGGCTACAGATCTGAAATCCATCTCACAAGTCAAAACCAGTACTGTCTTCATATTTAAATAAACCAGCAACACTCTTGCCAGTGATGAGAACAAGAAGATTAATTAATGCTGAAGAGAAAGATTCATGTTTCATAGGCAAATCATTAATCATTCTTTAAGTTAATAAAGACACGGTCTTACACAATGATAGAATTTTAGCTATGCAATCTTTCACCTGCCAAAAACACTACTTGCAATCAGGTTTTCTTTTGGAGTAATATTTGGAGGGCTTTAGGGACTACTTAGAAAAATAATTTGTTATGACTTCGGCCTTCCAGATCTAATTACAACCAAGTTATAAATCAGAGTTTGCAAACTGTGACATAGTGAATAATATTTTCACAATTTCCATTTATACTCAGGCATATTCTAATTTTAGGCAGAAACTAAAGAAAGTTTTTATCAAGCCTTAATTCCATTAATCTGAGGAAAATATAGTAGTCTATTTAAAAGCTCATAGCCACAAAAGGTTTTTGGCTTTAGCAGTTTAGTAAATTGATTTAATGAACTGGGATTTACCAGTAATTAGTTTCAAAGTATCTAAAATTATTTTACAACCATTATTCATGATAACTGATCACTAGAAAGAGTCTATGCAGGAATGCCACATAGAAAATGAACCTATGAAAAATGTGAGATGTTACAGGGAAACAATTACATAGCATAAGTAGCATCAGCTAGTCCAAACTAGAATTGAGCAAGAATTATACGTGTAACACCTTACTTCTTAAAATACTCTCTAGGGAGTTATTATAAATAATTTCAATTATAAATTAGTTTTTAACTAATCAGAACTAACCAAACTATTCAAATTGATGTCAATTATTAGCCTAAACCAATATTTTACATTTCCAAGTTCTTCCTTCCCATTCATCTTGATCCTTCAGAGTAATATTCTCCTCTTCAAATTGCAGGTATTACTCTCATTGTTACAATGTCCTCTGTGACGGTTTTGCAACATATTTTCAATGGTATATGCCCTGTGGTCAATTAATTCTATGTCCTTTGTCTTTGCTTAAGAAAATTCTTAAGAAAACAGGAGATAAAAACAGTGTTTCAAGCCTTTCATTAACAACCCCCTCCTAACTTCCACTCACTTATTCTAAGAAGCATTCACTTCCAGCTTTAAACACAACCGTGGGCTCAAACATTTGGGTGTTCAAGTACTGGCTAAGATTTCTTAATTTTAAAATCTGTACTTTCTCTTTTCCTCTTTATTGTTATGATAATCTTTTTTTTTTTTTAAACTTGATCCTATCCGTACTTTTTCCATGAAATTGGCAAGATAATGCATTGTTCCAACTGTCTTTTCCTTACTGTCTGCAAACATTCCCTTTCTGTAATGATTACATATATTTTATTTCTTCTTCTAAACATAATTTCATTTTAGAACCAGCTCAGTTCTGCTGCTTTACTCAGTCTTCTGGAGATGTAATTTGAGACCTATTTTCCAAATTAAGATGGTTATTGCACTGATGAATGCTTATTACTTTAATCTAAATACCTCTTTATTCAGGCCTGTGCCACACTAGCTGAGAGTTTGCCCACTGGTAAGTTTCTAATGAATCTTAGGACAGGTCTCCTTACTACTGATAGGAATTCCTGAAATCCCATGAGGATGTGCAAAGCCAGACTATGTAAACCAAATGAAAGTGTTATTCCAATATTGTGATGAACATTCTGAACTGGATACATGCATTTCTAATGAAAGGATAAGTAAAAATAAACATGTTAAGATATTTTTGTATTGCTTCATAAGCTGTTATCTATAACCTGATCTTTTGTATACCTCTTAATCCTCCATTAGACATTTAATTCTGAAATACAAACCAATAATTGTTTTTTAAAAAATCCATGCTGAGCTGGCTTTATAAAAATTAGTAATGATTTTTTTTAATAATTTCTCCTACACTAGCACAACATCGGACACAATAGGTGAGCACAATGAGTATTTACAGTTCTCCATCCATCATAAGAACTTATTTCTGTAGCCATCATTATCATAAATGAACCACCACAGATTTTGAATAAGGATCTAACATATTTAAAAAAAAAAAAAAAAAAAGAGAGACTGAAGTTGGGTGCTGGTCTCTTCTCCAGAGTAACAAGTGATATGATGGAAGGAAGTGGCCTCAAGTTACACTAGTGGAGCTTTAGACTGGATATTGAGAATTATTACTTCACTTGAAAGGATTCTCAAGCATTGGAACAGGCTGCCTAGGGAAGTGGTGGAGTCATCATCACTGCAGGTATTTAAAAGACATGTAGATGTTGTGGTTAGGGATATGATTTAGTGGTGGACTTCACAGTGTTAGGTAAGTGTTGGACTTCATGATCTTAAAGACCTTTTCCAAAATTAATTATTCTATGGTTCTATAAAACCAATTGTAACTCTCACAAATAATATTTTTTTGATTAAGGAATGCATACTATGTTAGATCATTACTATTGCATGTTTATTTTCGGTGAACTCTATTTAATGAACACTATATAAGTAATTATGATATTGTTACTAACACAGTGAAACTTATACGCTTTTGTATTAGGAATACATGATAATTCCAATATAATATAGTTCTGTAACAATTTCTTGGTTTACAACACATCAATAATAACTTAAATTAGCTTCAAATATTTCAGAAAAGTTTCTCCACTAATTTGAATAACAGAAAATCCACAGATCTGATGACGTGTTAAAATTCACGTGAGAATTTCCTATTCTTCAGGCTCAGGTTCATTTTATCACATGAGTAGACTGGGCATTTATGTGAAATGATCCTGATAATGAGAACCAGATACTATTTTGAATATAAGACTAATATAATAAGAAAAGACAAGTATGGTAGGGTATACTAGAAATCAATTTCAGTTCTTTTTGTAGAGGCAAAAGTTTGATTCTCTTGGTCTTAAAGATAACTAACAGAAAGAACTCACAAAGTTCTTTTATTACAAAACTTCAAAGCAATAAAAGGTAATTCAACTTTCCTCATTAATAAAAAAAAGTTATTCAGGTTATTATTTTGCAGAGCTTCTGGATCCTGCTTGAAAGTACAATTCATTCTACTTGAAAACATAAAAATTTTGCACTATGCCACTATTTCAATTAAATGGTAGGGGTTTTTTTTCATAACTTCTCCCCTCATCTCCAACTTAATTAATTTTTTCTTATTTTAAGGGAGCATTATTGCCATTTGTAGACAATTTACACTTTTGAATACACTATCCACAAAAGTGTTGGCCCTTCTAAGACACTGATTTATAATATTCCAAATAGGTTCTGTAGAATAACTTCTGAAAAATTGCTTGTGCATTTAGTGTTGTCTTCATATCTCGTATACAAATATATGATTCTACAAAATATTTTAGTTGGTTTTCATTTAAACTTGCTTTAAATAATCCAGCATCTTTAAAACCAGTATCATACAGATATTTTGGGGCTTTTCCTAAAAATAAGCAGTAAATATTGTTTATATATAAGAATTGGATTCAGACAAAAACCTGCTTGTTCAATGTGAGATGTAATTTATTCCTGCTTTAAGTTAGCACACTTTATTTTCTTCTGCTTATATTATGAGTTCCAGTAGTTATTGTATTGCATGGCATCAAATGCAGTACTTTGACTTTATGTCCTGCTATGTTCTCTCTGCAGCCTGGAAAGCCCAATTAACAACAAAGACACAAAGTTAGAGTCAGCATATTTACTGTTCATATTACTAGGTTATACATGCCATACTGTCCTGAAATCCCTTACCTATCTGCAACCAAATTTATCTGTCTGTTAAATGCTTACGTCTTTAAATTAATACTTCTCCATAGTTATGTGAAGTTTAATTATTATTTTTTAAAAAGTCTATACTTTTATATGCCATATATAAGAAGATATAACCTTTCAAGAAAATGTACTGGAAGGTATACAAGACTTTTAGGTATACTTTTATTTCACTTGAAAATCCTGGGGTTTTAATCTGACCTAAAATTTATGTCATGTAGTTGAAATATGTATAGTCATTTATCTGTGTTGTCACAGAATTGTATCAGTGACTTGCAATTAACATATTTGCCTCTCCGGTGGGTTCTGCACACAGACAGTAGCAAATAGTGAGCTGAATATTCTAATATTCAGAATTGACACTTGCTAGATTAATTTTTTAAATATTAGTTTATAAGTATCTTGATCCAGTTTATTTGGAGTAAATCTGCTGAAAGGAAATTATGTATACACCTGTATAGATAGATGAAAATGAAAAGCAGAAATGCAGAAAGCAGACACACATTTTGTTCATGTAAAGGTAACTGCATTCAGTGGGTTATGCACTTCTCTGACCAAAATATATGTTAATTCAAACAAAAGAAAAAGAGCCTCGTGTTAAAAATATGAATAGAAATTTTATAGACACAAATATTTTGTAGTTACTTGGACAGAGAATAGTGAAAATATTTCAATAAGACTTCTTGGAATACATCCAAAACCATATTTCATTTCTGAAAATTCTGAATTCTAATAACAAGCCAGTTTAGAATGAGGATTCTTACAATAGCTATTTTACCCTGGACTGGGAAAATTTTTAAAATGTAAAAGTCAGAATACCTCTGTAATTATGAAAATGTCTAATTATTATAATCCTTATAAAATGTCAATATTATACATAGATGTAATGTTTCTTATTAGCCTCAATAAATTATTCCTAGTTTGCTGCATTATGGAGAAAATCCAAGCTGCTACATTATTTCAGGAATAGGTGATATGATAAAGCTGCTGTCATATTTCACTGTTTAAAACAACGATATCAAAATTTTATTGTCAGGGAAGAAGACTTTGTTTAAGAACTCATCATGTGTTCTGCACAGTATAATTGAAAACACAATAAATACAATATAATTATTTTTAATTAAGGTATATTTGCACTTCTATTATATCTAATAAAAATTAAAGTATTTCAATGAATATCAGTACATTCAAATGGTAAATGAAAGTAAAAACTTTGTCCATTTGAACTATGTGCATTGAGAAACAGGGCATGAAATAAGGCAATTGTTAGGTATGTGAGCTAATTTTGTGATACAATTCTACAGAAAGTAGTAAAGAAAAAAAGAATCCATTTGAGAAATAACTCTTCTTCATAAATAAATTATGGCCAAAAAATATATTACTTAAAAAGTACAAATGTCAGTGTTATGCACTGAATTTAAACCATAAGCATATAATAAGGTCTCATACATGTACGTTTGTGCCAGTACAAAGCACTATTGAGTGCAATGAAATTCCCCTCATTGAGACATCATTCCATAAGAAATACATTGTTAAAATGCAAGAGGGATCTCCTGATCACATCATTCAAAATGAAAGTGATGTGAAAGGACTGATCTAATAATACATTACTCCCAAAATTTACTTGTTCTGAATTACAAGAGGCAGCAGACAATGACATTTTACATACAAATGAACTGAAGACGTCTATGAGCTCAGCTCCATGGATATCTAAGCATGCTTTGTTCAATTTCCTGTAGGTAAAATACTCAAGCAAACATTACATGCCCCAAATGAATATTGAATAAGGTATACTTTTGTGTTACACTTGGGCTTTGTTCTAACAAATCAGACAATGACATTTCCTAGGCCATGGCGTTGTAATACTCTGTATTTCCCTAACGCAACTAACTATATTAAAATTAACAACTAGTATATGCATGTCTGGAAGAGACCTAGCCATCTACCAGAAAACAGTAATCAAGATGTTTAGTGTTGGGAAAAATTAATTCTTACATATATACTCTCAAGATTATACATGACTTCATTTGTTTGTCTCAGGATTATCTGGTTTATATGTAATGAGCATTGGTAGGGAACAAAAAGACAAAAAGAACTCTTTAAAGATGAATGTTTAATCAAAGAGAGTCTCCATGGCAAACAGAGAAAGAGATAAGAAGCTCATTAGTAGTTAATCACCTTTAGCAACCTTCTGCAGAATTCTGTGTTGAATAATTGCATTAGACAAAATTAGGACAAATTCATTCAAATGGAACCACAAAGGTCTCTATATTAAACGTAAAATTAGATGTTTCTGATATCAAACATGGATTCATAGAAGGAATTATTGACAATAATTAGCTAATTTTTTTATCGAACATAGATAAGAAATACTTTAACAGTAATTTGGTGCATTAAGTCTCTAAGTCATTATGCTTGATGTTAAAACTTAAATCAAGAATCTATTACATTCCTAGGTTATGTTTCAGTAATTCATGGTCATCAGTACTAAAATGTGTACCTTGTAGGTTTGGGGTTTTTTATTTGTCAAGCGTTTGCTCCTAATATTCTTCAGAGCTATTGATTAGAGAAATTCTTTCTCAAAAAAACCCCACCAACTTTGCTTCTGCTTGAGTTTCTGCAGTAAACCAAGTCACCTCTTCATTCTTTAAGCACACTGAAATGTTTGAGTTCCTTCAGTCTCTAGACAAAATTGTGATTTTGAAACCTAACAGTAATGGTTTCCTCTTTTTCTGAATCTTTTCTAATTGGTCACCTCTGTTTTGCCCTAGAGAGCAACACTTCAATTAAAGTCCTCTCTAACCATGAATAAAAAGAAATATAGTTTTCATATTCTTATGTGATAGTCTTCTGTTTACACACTACAGTTACGTTTAACCACAGGACTACTTTGGGACCTTGTAATTCTGAGTCAAATTTACACTGTGTATTTTCATATCCCCTTGGAATAAAAATTTATCAAACATTATACTGAAAAACTTTGTATAAAAAGAAAACATGTTTAACACGGTTACTGTGATGACTGACTGGCAAGTGGAAGAATCAGGTTCAGATCTCTCATCTTCCTCATTTGAGACTACAAATTTTTATGTCAATTCATTTCAAAATTGGGAGATCAAGAATTTGAGCTGTCAAATCCATTAGTCTTCTACTTTGTTACAAACATAAATCTTGTACAAGTTAACATAGAATCACAGAATCATAGAATCACCAGGTTGGAAGAGACCCACCAGATCATCGAGTCAAACCATGCCCACCAATCTCTAAACCATGACCCTCAGTACCTCATCCACCCGCACCTTAAACATCTCCAGGGAAGGTGACTCAACCACCTCCCTGGGCAGACTGTTCCAGTGCCTAATGACCCTTTCAGTGAAGAATTTTTCCTTATGTCTAGCCTAAACCTCCCCCTGGTGGAGCCTGAGGCCATTCCCTCTTGTCCTGTCCCCTGTCACTTGGGAGAAGAGGCCAGCTCCCTCCTCTCCACAACCTCCCTTCAGGTAGTTGTAGAGAGCAATAAGGTCTCCCCTCAGCCTTCTCTTATCCAGGCTAAACAACCCCAGTTCTCTCACTTGCTCCCCATAAGACTTGTTCTCCAGCCCCTTCACCAGTTTTGTTGGTCTTCTCTGGACTTGCTCCAGAGCCTCAACATCCTTCTTGTGGTGAGGGGCCCAGAACTGAACACAGTATTCGAGGAGTGCTCTCACCAGTGCAGAGTCCAGTGGGAGAATAACTTCCCTGGACCTGCTGGTCATGCCATTTCTGATACAGGCCAAGTCTTTTTTAGGATTGTCTCCATAAACAAAATTTGGATTTATGCCTTGATTATGTATCTTCTTTATTAGCTAGCATTTTTTTCTGGGAAGTAGAAGGGGAAGATTCATGAGTTACAAATAATTTTATTAGAAATATTATTAATAACTTTGTATTTTCTTCAAGATCATGGATAAACATATTAAGTAGCTCTCAGCCAAGAATAGGAAACAATGGAATAGGATGGCCAATTATATACATTTCCCATACTTGACTACATATTTTGTGGCATGGGTGTTCTGGATGAAGATAAAGTAGAATTAGCTAAGTCTCTTCCAAGGAACATCATTTTCTGGAAGATAACTCCATGTTTTTCAGACAATATTTCTCTCTAGAACTGATAACACAGGACGCTGGTGTGCAGAAAGGCCATTGCTTATACCTATTCCTGTAGTAACTGAGGCCATCCTCGAGATGATAGGATGCCGTAAGTCAAAGACAAAAAAGGGTCACACTTACAGGGAAGGGTGGACAGGACAGGTGACAACAGAGTATTCTATTTCTCAGTTTAAAACTGAGGGATCACAAGGTTATCATTCTCTTCCTCCACGGCTGAGTCCTAGTGAGGACCTCATCTGTCTGTTCGCCTCTGATCCCGGATTCATGCACTCCTGAACCCAGTCCCTGAGGCCAGCTCCCTCCTAGACTCAGACTCTTCTCTGTGGCTGCTCTGCAGCGTCTGTGGTGACATATATTCATCGAGGGATGGGTGTGCAACTTTATAAATTTGTGTATATTTTATTATTTTCTCATTAATAGTATTTTCTTCATTGTTCTTTCATTAAAACTGTTTTAGATTTAGCTTCCAGCCCACAAATCTTTTCCTCTCATTTCCCTTTACCCTTTTCCTTGTTTTGGTGGGAACCCAACTGCTCAGTTTTAGCTAGTAAAATTAAGACAGTCCAGGGCTAAACAATTACATATTAGTTATCCAAGTTTTAATCCAACTGAATTTTGATTTTTTTAATCAGAAATTTATCAGAATACTAATTTCAGTTGGAATCTTTTTGAAGCTCCTATAAGACTACATTAAATACTTCAGATAAATACAAATATTACACTCTGTAAAGTTAACCTGTGAATCCAGAAAAGGATCTCAAGCTTGCCTGATATAACAGAGTTTCATCTTCATTGTATTTCATTATGTATAGTAGTGGTAATTGCTCCATTTTATCAGCCTTTCATTACTATTCAAGCATTATTTCACTCTTAATAGTCCTAGAAAATAAGATTTACTCACAAAACAGGATTCCCTAGTATTGCTATATTTCTAATGTTTACAAGGAAAAAGTATTTGACCTACAATATGCTTTAGAATAGAAGAGTTATCCTCTATAGATAACTTAAGATATCAAATCTGACTGCAAATGAGGGGAAAGTCCTCCAATTCAACTGTTTTTTTAATAGTTTCAAGCTTCTGTTTCTTCAGTATCCAAGTTAATACTTGACAAAAAGTCAATGCTTTCGAAGTATTCATGGATCCCAAATTTACATTTCCATAATTGCAAACACATTGGACATGACATTTGTATACTACTTATTACTAGGTTTGTAGTTCTTATTTCATTACATGTATTTTAATATAAATGAGAAATACTATTTTAATAAATTATTGACTTAAAAAATAGTAGGTGCCTATACTGAGAGACAGTATACATGTGAGTAAAAGACCAAAAGATTCAAAAAGGGTTTCCTTTCTTTAATCACTGTCTAAAATTTAATAACTAAAACAGAGGTTCGAAGCTGTTCATGCTAATAGATATAATGTATATGTTTGAGAACACTGACGAAGTATTTGTCTTACCTCTACAGATAGGAACAGGGAAATCCCACGACGCCGTATTCACAGAATTAGCTATGCAAGTAAGCTGAGGGTGTCCATCCAAAATATATCCTGTTACACAGCTGTATCGGATTTTGTCACCAACATCAAATCTTGTACCGTACAAGATGCCCTTTGGTGGAACTCCTGGATTGCCACAGGAACTACTCTGTAATTCTGGAAAAGACATATTTGTATCACTTATAGCGTTTTAATAAATCAATACTGGATTTTGCTGAAGAGTATGCAACACACAAATAATGGCAACTTTAGGCAAATAATGTTTTTTTCATGGGTATTATATAACTAGTAACACTGAAAAGCCATTATGGACTAAGTCTATTATTTATCTGCTTGTGTATTCCTATATCCAAATGTAGAATATTACACGAAAAAGAGCATGAGGTTTTCCTTTAGCTCCAACTATAGGCATATTCTTATATTTTTCTTAATAAATAGCAGTAACCAAAACTTTATAACAGACATAAAGGAACATCAGATTAGAATCAACCAAAATTTGAAGGAATAAATAAAAATACTCAAGACTGAACATTAGGAGAAAGTTTTAACAGACATAAGCCCAACTACGATCAGGAAGCTCTTGATTGATTTAACAGGTTTTAGATAATGAAGTAAAAGTTATGACGTACTATAGGTAGGTAACTAATTTCTGACTAAAGGGTTGGTTAATTTAAACATGTAGAATAGCATGTATCTGTGTAAGCTTTACTGAAATGCAGAGCTTTAAACCATTGAGAATCCAAACTGAGTGACAGCTCTGCTGTTAGTCTGATTTTTGAGGACATTACTTTGAGTTCAGTTTTACTAGATGATACTCATACATCAACCATGTACCCTTTTGACTGATATTTCAGCATTGTAAATAGCTTGACAGCAACATTTCCAGTCATTTAATACTGAAATCCTTTAGTTAATGGACATAAAAAGATAGATTTTTTACAAGTGTTATCAAAAGAGGTTTCATAATCTCATCCTGAGCTTTTCAAAGCTTGTACCAAATATACTTACCAGACAAATTCTAACAGAAAAAACACAAATCAGGTAAAGCTGTGCTTGGATTCACAGATTATTTCCCTGATTTAAAAAGTAAGGAAACAAGATGGACAAATAGAAGAGTATATATACCTTGTCTTAATTTTTTTCCTGAGTTCTCTGTAACTAAATTATTCTTCTGCATCCCTTATGCATCCATGAGTGTGTGCATATCATACAGAAAAAAATAATTCAAACTGTTTCAGTAGGTTTCAATTAAAGTAAAAGATTATAAGTGGTTATCAAAACAAACAGCATGGTTTATGAGACTCATTATGTTGTCAGTCTTACATGCTAAGAACTACCAGGATCCTAGGATATATTATTAGATTTCTGATACTAGCCGTGAAAAAAAACTGTGTAACAGTTATTAAAAAGAAGAATCCAGTATAGTGTTATATATATATATGCTGTATATGCTATACTTTATACATATAGATGTTATATATAAAATATATGCTAATAATATGTTCATCTGCCAGACTGGCTGTACCAATGATGTTTTGATGTGAACATGTTTAATATGTAAATTAGCTGCTGATGTCGCTGCTGCTATTGCTTTCTCTCTCTTACATAATAAACTGTGTGGACCTGGCCTTGCACAAGGACACAACGCAGAAGTAAGAAGCTCACTTAAATGGCTGATATTTTTATTGCTGCTTTATCAAGCTAAATGTTTTCTCCTTCAACCAAACTCCCCTGTCCTCAAATTTGCTTGCAAGCTTTAGGAAGAAGGGAACGCTGCCGTTGACCCCTGCATGTTGGTTCAAAGGGATTTCTCTCAAATCCTTTAAATATTCTCAGGGCCTCTCCAGATATTATTTATCATCAGGGCATGTGAAAATAGAAGATTATCATCCTGTGGATTTTGGTTATCTTATGAATCATATAATAGCTTTAAAAAACTGCTTGTGCACAGTGTTTTTATTTTTGGCTTTTCCAAGAAGATGAAAACTTGAAGAGGTCTATATTTCTTAATTCTTTGTAGAAAGGTCACTAAAAGATTCCCTGTCCTTTGAAGAGTATAAAGATTAGTGATGCTTTTAACAGTCAGTGCCTAAAATTACTTTACTCTCACTGCTGTCTCATCAAGAATTACTCACAGAAGGCAATATATTCTTATGAAATTATATTATAATTTAAAGCACTAATTAAAAATCACCCTCCTTCCAAAATAAAGCTCATTTTCCAGTTACAGTACTATATGACTTGTCTAAAAAGAACACTTGTCATTTTCAATTAAATTTCTAATATTATGAAAGTGGCTAGTGAGTATGTTACTGCCTCTAACCCTTCACATAATTTTGGACATGATTCTAGATAATAAAGTAGAAAATAAATTGTACAGTTTAAAATATATTAGTTTATTCTGTGAGTATTTTCTTTTCAAGCATATACAACTATGTTTTGGGGTGGAGAATTGGGCATGTGGGGGGTATAATTCTGTAATTCACCATATAAATGCAATAGTCTTCTTTGATAGGTAGTATCTATTTTCAAACTGAATGTGACACCTTACTACCAACTCCCTGCCATTTAAAGCTATGGATTGTTATCTTGAGATTGTCATCTGTCAGGAAACATAGAAACTGCCAAACTGATTGCAATTTTGTTCAGCTCTGCATGGATTCTTGACTTCAGTGGCATTCTGATATTCAGTCATGATACGAAGTGTGGTATTTCCTTCTGAATTCACCACATTGTAATTTGGTTGAACTTCTTCATGTACTCTGTATATAAGCAGATTTTTTTTTTACATTTTTATTGTGTACTGTTGCTCATCTCCTTTTTAAAGCAAGCTGTCCCAATTGCTTCAATCTCTTGCCAAGTAGGAATTGTCTTTGCCCTAGATTTAATTGTCAGTTAACTCTGACATCAAGTGCAGTTTTTGCTTGCACAAAGCAAAAATGCCTTTTAAAATCAATATTCCACCTGTAAGTGAGGTACATCTGAACTTATTTATCCTCCATTTTTAAAATGTGATGATAAAATACCAAAATCAAAATATCCTTCCATGTTATTCAATAAGTTTCCATTTCGTTAATTCCTATTAATGTCAATGGAAAATCTCTTAAAAGATAGTTGGTAAAATATGCCTCAAAGAGTTCTGCTTAGCAGGAATGGACACAGTCCTTTAAAAAATTTATTTAGCAGAGTTTCAGCCACTCATAAATGCTGAACAATAGGCTATTCAAATTAAGTCATGTTAAATAGAATTTCTTTCTGACAATTTTCAAAAACCAGGCTGGCAGGAGTTCAGATTCTCAGCATTCACTCAAGTAGAAACAAGTCATAATCAGATATAGAAATTTCAATTTTAAATTATTTTTATTCTGATTTTAAATCAGAAATCATTTTTTAAAGAAATGTAAGAGTTAATCTATGTCTTTATCAAAGTTCTTCTTTACAGATGTTACAAATAATTATGATCCCGCTTTTCCCAACTTAAAGTGAGAAAACATTGTCAATATGAAATGTATTTCTTCGTGAATACTCATTCAAAGAACTATGAAATATTTCAATAGAGGCTAATATTTGTTTTATTTATTACTTCTTAAATTGAACACATCTGAAATTGAACACACCTGTCAGTTTGGCTGTCTCCCTGCATGATACAGCACTGTCCCAGACTGATTGTTCACTTGTTTCTACTGTTCTGAACAGCTATTCCTCTGCCTGACAAACCTAGTCCAGGGACATGGTCCAGAGAACATGCCATTCTGGGAACACTTTAGTTATCTTTTGGCATAGGACTTGGTGTAACTGCAAATGCTAGAACAGGGCTGTGCAGATGTCTCTTGGAAAACCAATGTGTATGTGGTTTGTCTTATTGACGAGAGAGAACGCTTTGATATTGAAGACTCAAGAATGACTTCAGAAGTGCTACATTTACTATGTGTATAGATATAATGAGTATTATACATTCCAAATATTAGAGAAGATGATACATTTGAAATAATATGAAGTAGCCTGAAATTCAGTTGTCCAAAATTCTCCTGTACCAAATCTTATAATGGTTTGCTTTGGTTGCACATGGTTTTCAAAGGTTTTACAAACCAAAAAAGTAAATTAGAAGCATACTATCTACATCATGACCTTTTTCTTTCTTACTAAAACCATATTTTCTTACTTTCTTTTCTATTCTCATTCACGTGTCCCCGTTCACATTGCTCTGACTATATGAGTAAAAGGGATTAGAAAAAGCAACCCATGAGTATAGAAATACCATTGTCTTCTTAAATGCATATTGAAATATACATACATATACCTGTCCCACTTGAGTTTATGGAAGCCACATGAAAACCTGGAGTTTGCAATATCAGTGCAGTGAATGAAAACAAACAAAGAAACAGCAAACTTAACTGGCAATTTAACTGCACTAATATGTATGATCCAGAGAGCAAAGAGAGAGATGACCTAAATGAAGACTTTGAAAGATCTATCACTATTAAAACAGAGATTAAATGCATAAAAATCCCTCCCCCAAAATCTAGGTCTCTCCTTAGCAGTAATTCAACCATAAGTGTTGTTGTTTCTTTAGTCCAATAGGTCTTTCACTTCAAGTTACAAGTGCAGAATGAAGAGTCACCATTCTGAAAGCCACATTTGTTTACTGTAGTAATATAAATCTACTTGGTCTAATGACAAAATTCTATCTGATTTTTTTCTTTTGCTTTCTGCATTTTATGTGTGTCATATTCTGGTATCTAACTATAAATATGTAGGGAAGAGGAAATGTGCAAAAGATGATTTTTTTTTTAAAGGAAAAGAAACTGAAATATGTTTTTTATTTTCCTTTCCTTAATTGCTCTTTCTGGATAAACAAATACCATTGTAATTGTAGCCTCACTGAGGGTCTCTATTGTTCATTAAAGATAATACAGCTAATTACATTGCATAGTTTCTTACTTTTTTTTTTAATGAATGACATAGTTTTGCCTTTTTCTCCCCTTTGAATTTATTTTCATGATAAAAACTTACAGATGAACTTGATAATCTGAAGTAAATCTACTGATTAGTATACGGGTGTAATTTAAAGCTGTACCCTAGGAGACCTCTAAATGCAGATTTTCATACTGAGTTTGATTTTCATTCTAAACTCATTGAAACAATCACTGAGTGCATTGAAACAATACTTATATTTGCCTTCTTTGCAATAACACATGATTTTTTTTCTATTTGTAGTACTGAAAGTGTTATTTTTATAGGAACAAACCTGTTTCAGCATTAGGCAAATTATAACTGCATTAATATAATTCTTCTACAAGCAAGATAATAACAGCAAGAAGATATACAACAAAAACCTCCAGGATATGTGAAGCAAACAAGTGACAGTTGTAGTTCTGTAGTACATTGATACAGTAAGCGTGATAAATCTAATACAGGATTCAAGGTTTATAATACATTTCCTCCGCATGTAGTGCACTGTTTATTATATCAGTTTAATCCAGACAAAGACAGATAATAGAGCACTAGAGAGCTGAAAGACCATGTGGAAAGACAATGACAGTCACTAATTTTATCATATGACAGCATAATCTAGCACCAAGTGAAATCAACAAAAAGATAACTACAAGCTTCAGAAGATATGGTCAAATCTGACATTTCCCCATCAGATACAGTTCTGAAGTGTTACCTGAAAGGAATGACAAACAGGAGAAAACCCAAATAGTTAGCTAGGAGAGCTGAACAGTTAACACCATGAGTAATCCTTATTCACTGTTACCAAATTCCACTTCACTTTGTTTAAAGCTTATCTGCAGTAAAATCCTGTGTAGCTGCTGAGGGAACCACTTAAACTCTGAGCATCGCTGGAAGGTAAATTCACATACTGCATGAACTGAGAAAGACTACTGGAGACTACATGAATTCAACTATATGTTTGCAAGTGTCATAGAAACTGCTCCACCAAAACTGTTACAGTATTCAGCGTTATTATAGTAGTCCAAAGCCTGAGGTACTGTATCTGCCATATGATGGGTTTTAATCTTCCCAGGTAGATGAAGCCCAGATAAGATGCACCCTACCCACCATTCACTGGCTAGGTAGGTATGTCCATATTTTAGCCATAAGAGGATTGTTCCATTTAGACTGTAATGATTGTGAGCACCTTCTTGACATATTTGTGTTCTGTAGGCAGGAGGGAATATGCTGTTTCAATTACAGAGCAAAGAGTATTTTAGGGTGCAGGACAATCTAAAATAAAAAAAAATAATCCTAAAACATATACCATATTGTTATTCCTTCTATAACATGTTTCTTATTATGGCTTTTAGAGTTATACAAAAGAGTTTAATCTTCAATTTCTAAATTCTTATGGTAAGAAATATCTGAATATTATTTATTTTAATTTCACTGTTGCCTCAGTGCCTCATCTTATCTTGCCTAATGCTAGATCTAATAAATGCTTAATTATTCCTTGCTGGCTGCCCTTACCTGGAGAGTTTACAGTAAACGAACATATAAAAAGCTAACTCAATTTGAGAAAGGGCAGTTGACCCAGCAAAAGATGTCATAACAAAAACAAATCATGTAGACAGTGTGTCTGCACAAATTTCGCAGACAAGGATAGATACATATATCAAATAAATTTCATTAATTTAATATAATTTTGGTGCACTGCCATATAGAGATTTCTTCTGAAATTAAGGTTCTGTTTTGCAAGATGTAACACAGATATTAGGAAAAGGTATGGTTTTTATACTCAAGATGATAGGAATACTGAAAACTGAGCAGAATGAAATAAATGACATTTTGTGGAAAAGGGCTTCTTAGGGAGACTTTAGAAGAAATGCAAAAGCTGACTCT
Source organism: Piaya cayana (assembly GCA_013389865.1). Lineage (NCBI taxonomy): Eukaryota > Metazoa > Chordata > Aves > Cuculiformes > Coccyzidae > Piaya > Piaya cayana. Next base: position 27,339 of record WAAB01005816.1, on the reverse strand, counting down.
TGAGCACTGATAGACTTTGCTAATTATTGAATTGACTATTAAAATGTCATAAAGGGTAACCTGAAACATTTATACTTTATATTATTAGAAACTAGAGACTTCTTATTCTTGAAAAGAAGTATGCAACATCGCTTCCAGCTTCCCACTGGCAAAGGTCAATTGAATTGACCAGAGTATAGTCTGAGAATAGATATTCCCATTCGTTGCTGATCAGCTATGCCTCATATCTGACTTATTAGCAAAGACTTCCCCACCATAGGCCTTCTTCACAAATTGCATCTTAACATTGAAAGCAGAGAAGGCATTCTGTTGTGTTGATTTTTCTGATTTGTTTTTGATTTTGTATTTGTTTTTTTCAAAAAAGAGAAAAACTACTTCAGCTGCAGTGGATCACTCAGAATTAGTCAAGGGCATATCATTAGATATGTCATAAAAGAATACAAAGAAAAATCAGTTTCTTCCTCATGAAAGGGACTTAAACACATGAGAACTGGGCACTAGGTGGCACCTGAAACATTCAGAGCTGTTGCACGAACTTTCAGTTTGGTTTCCACCATTTTTCTTGGTATGAATGATTCCTTAACAACATTTTCTATAGAAAATGTGATTCAAAATTAGAGCTATATCACTGTACTTATGTTCTATATGTTTCTAGTTTAGCTATTCAGGAAAAAAAGTGAGCCTTTATGCTTTAATTAGTTTTCATTTAGAAAGTATTATGGTTTAGAAATTTGTTTTAGAAGGTTGAATTATTATTCCCTCAAAAGTCTGATTCACATTTCTTTTTTTCAGCACCACCATTTACTGATAGAACTAATGTCCTTACCATACTTGATGGCAAAGGGTCATAATCAGCCTTCTGGAATGTCAGAGGACCAAACTCTTCAGAGGTCTTTCCTTTCTTTAATATTTCATAGTGAATCTCAGCTGGAAGCTTGCGACTTCTGCTCAGTATGTACAATATGTAGTGTTTAGGCAGTTAAGACTAGATTACTGTAATAATTGCTTGTATCAGAAGTAGTGTAGCCAGCAGGAGCAGGGTATTCATTGTGCCCCTGTACTCTGCACTGTTCAGGCCACACCTGTGGCCTGAACACTGTGTTCAGTTTTGGGGCCTTTGCTACAAAACAGACATTGAATTGCTGAAACATGCCCAGAGAAGGGCAACACACCTAGTGAATTGTCTGGAGTACAAGTCTTACGAGGAGTGGCTGAGGTAAATGGGATTGTTTAGGCTGGAGCAGTCTGAGGGGAGACCTCACCACTCTTTACAACTGCCTGAAAGGAGGTTGCAGTGAAGTGGGTGTTGATCTTTTCTCCCTGGTAAAAAGTGATAGGACAAGAGGAAATGGACTCAAGTTGTGTCAGGGGAGGTTTAACTTATACATTAGGAAAAAATATTTTCTGAATGAGTAGTTAAACAATGGAATAAGCTGCTCAGTGTCGTTGTGGAGTCACCATCCCTGGAGGTGTTAATAAAAAGGCAGACACATGGTACTTTGGGACATCATTTACCTATATATGGTGGTGTTGAAACAGGTCCAGAGGAGGGCTACAAAGATGATCCAAGGGCTAGAATACCTTCTATATAAGGACAGGTTGAGAGGTGGGCTTGTTCAGGCTGCAGAAAAGAAGGCTTAGAGGAGATCTTATAACCACTTTCCAGTACCTGAAAGGAGCCTAGAGGAAAGCTGGAGAGGAACTATTCATAAAGGCTTGTGGTAATAGCATGAGGGCGAATGGATATAAAATGGAGAAGGGTATATTTAGACACGAGGAAGAATTTCTTCACCATGAGAGTGGTGAGAAAATGGAACAGGTTGCCAAGGGAAATATTGAATGCCCCATTCCGGGAGGTGTTCCAGGCCACGTTGGATGGGGCCTTGGGTAGCCTGATCTAGTAGAACACCCCTGCCCATGGTGGGGGGTTTGGAACTAGATGATCATTAAGGTCCCTTCCAACCCTAACTATTCTATGATTCTATGATTCTACAGTTCTATGATCTTGTTCAACTTACTTACATAATGATTCATTATCTGGGGAAGACAGTGTGATCAAGTTAATGGATAATAATGTGAATAAATAAATATTTGCAACAGGTCATTCATTGAAAGAAAGCAAAAAACCTTTGGATAAATTACACTCCATAAAACTTTTGTTTATATCTCAGTGCTGAGCTGCAGCACCACAGTTTTGTACATCCCAAAACAGTTAGCTATCAACGTGGGAGGAAAAGCACATTCCATTCCAAACACAAAAGCATTAACACTGCTTTTCCCATGCTCCAGTTTCCCTCTTCCCTTTTCATAAGAATTCCCAGATGTCCTTCACTTGGAAAGCAGTTATCTATAATTGTTGTTTTATTTCAGCATTATGCTGTTTTTGCAAGAATTAACATTAGCATTGATATTCAGCATTCTAATAACACCTTCATTGCATGGACTTGTGCATTTTTTTTAATTTCTAACCTCAAAATTTGTGCTTTGCCTTATGCTGGAGGTAAGCTCCCTGACACATTTGGGGAAAAACTTTTCAGAATGCTCAAGCATGGAAGAAAAGTAGTATAGTCTCTAATGAAATATCTGGTTTCTTTATACAGATATGATTTTAAATGTCTGAAAATAGAAAGAGCTTTCAAGCTGAATAGGTACCAACATTCTTCTACAAGCAAGTATTACTTGGCATATATAAGCTATCCTTTGTGAAACTTGGTGAAAAGTGCTTAATTATATTTTTTCCTTTCTAATACTGAAAATGTAACATTATTAATTATGTAATATTATTCATATAATAATACATTATTATATGTAACAATATACACTTTTGACCTCTGGGGTAGAGAGTATTATAGCTATCTTTTGGGTTTTGGAGGTTTTAAAATTTCTAGCCTGAGTCCTGCAGGAGCAGAAATCATACAGTTTCCCTTGTTATTCCTGCATCAAAATAATTGGAATTAAGTCTTATTTTATAGATAGTGATGAAGACCATCTGCAAAGTAATTCATGTGACAGATGTATTGAACTTCTTCCTTCAAGGTTTCCTTTTTTAACCAATATAAGCTTGAACTCATATAGTGAGCCCTCCCTCAAATGAAGTTATCAGCTATAATAACAGCTACTTTTATCCTCATCCCTGCACGCTGCGGATCATTCCTCTCTTGACTGATCTGTTATTGCAATGAGTAGAAATAGTCATAATTTGAGGAAGAAGTTTTATCATTACAATAACTCAATATCTGAATTAAATTCTCACTGAATATCTGCATTGGTCACTCTTTCTCTGGCTATCTCTACACAACAGACTAACACTGAAACAGCCAATCATGTTTCTGAACTTACTAGTATTTCTATATTGGCAAACTACTTGAACAACACCTCTTCGGCTTCTACTTTTAAATACTTTCAATATTCTTCATATTGAGATAAAGAAACACATTCTAGGAAAAGATAGGTTTAATAGCATGCTGCAGTCCTGCACAAATCATGGTTTGGCAGAGCTTATGAAGTGTTTGCTGCAGTGCTAACTCACTGAAAGATCATATATCTTATAGAGATCTTTGCAAAACTTTAAAGAGTGACAGATTGGTATGTTAGAAGAGCTAAACAGTTTCAAAGAAATATGTTATAAATGTAGGTTGTTAGTGCAGTGTGAAATGGTAGGAAATACGCAGAAATGCATCCTCAGGTCTGTATATGACATGTTCAATCATATGGTAGAGAATTCTACTTTAATGTATAAGGAGATAAAAAATGGCTTTCAATTGATGGCAGAAACTATTTTCAGCATTAATTTTCCATTTTGGGAGGAAAGGTACTAATGAAGTGATAAACATTTGAGTTTGATTTCTCATCCTTTTTTCCTTGCAAAATAGAGGTGAACAGAAAAATGAGTGGAAAGATAACTTTTTTACTTTTTTTCTCAAAGAATTTAGAACTCCAAGTTTTCATTCAGGGAGAAAGTCTATTTTCACTGTACATTTTTGCAACAGATGGAGTACTTTTGCAATTAACGTTGATGGTTTTACCAGATGTTTACTGTATTAATGTACTGGCTAAACATAAACAGGATTCTATAAGGGAAAACAAAAAGGTGAGGGCAGGGAAGTACATGGATATCCAGACTTCTTTGTTTGGGTCTAAGGGTCCTGAGTGCTCAACGCAGCTTTCAGTTGTGATAATTTTTGCAGTGAATTTTCTGGATGTTAATGATGGCTCAATTAGCTAGTACATATTAGTATATAAGCATGTAGCAATCCTGAACAACTTTTCTTCTTTGTCAGTTATACCTAAACAAAGGAGACACATGACACTACCCAGACAAGACTACAGTGTTGATGTGATTTCTACAGCGTCTAAATATTTCAAGGGAAATCAAAGAAGTCTCCCTTATGACTCTCCTCCTTACATTTTCTTTCCTCTAAGTATTTGTTATATTTAAAAAATGAGTTATTAAGCCTTAATTACATTAGTCTGTTTATGTAAGCTCGAACTTTTGAGTATACTTTTATATCTCTCTTTCTACAGCAGTTTCTTCCATTTTAAACATCTCATGTAAGTCCTGTGATACTCTTTCTTTTCTAAAGGACACTGGAAGTATGCTGGGACATAAGAAAAAAGTATAATCTCTTAACCGGAATCGGTATGTGTATTTTTACTTTCTTATGTTATTTTGGTAAGAGAATTTGAGTACAAAGTCTACAGTTACGATACAGTTGACTTCTGTACAAAGGCAACAAAACTTAATCAGATCTGCAGACTGGAGATAAGTTGGAGATTAACATGTCAAATTTATATTGTGATCCTCCTCATTCACAGTTTTAATAAGCATTTTTCAGTTGAGAAAGCTTCAGGGCTAACTCTTGTACTTTAGTTCTGTGACATATCAAAATTTAGACTGCAAGTAAGGAAAATCCTTAATTGTTTACAATTTTTTTCTTTGCTTTGTGAAGCAAAATATATTTTGAAACACAGAGTGATTCACTAAAATCAGGAATTACAGCTTTCCTTATTAGTTATTTTATGAAGGACAACACTATTTGAATTGCTACGTTGCTAATGTAAGCAAAAACATTTCCAAAATTATTATACAATTTACAGGATTACTTAGTTATTAAAAACTGAGTTATTTAATTGTATTTGCACAAAACCTTAACTCTGTGAATATATAATCAAGCTCCAGATGATTATGGACTTATAGCTTTTAGTGATGAAGATTATTATTATTGTATTAATAATAGTAATAATAGTAATAGTAGTAGTAATAATAATAATAATAATAGAACCAAACTTTGGTATAGTCATTTTCCTGGGAAATGTGTACTCACTTCTCTACACTGCTCTCTCTACTTCAGTCCTTACTGAGATCATTGTGGTGGTGGTGGTTAAAACGGAAAATAATCCACAAAACATCTCAACAATTTGACTGCATAAAATTCTGCTGGTTATTAAAAAATCAGTGCTGTTTCCAGCATTTCAGTCCTCTGGCTCATAGCTGGGACTCATATTTGAACTTTCAGCAGTGTACAGAAATGGTAGTTATTGTTCATCACTGCAACTATTTTTAATGTGTATATGTTACAGTAGCAAATGTTACCTCAGAAATAGACTGAAGGGCAAGTTTTAACAAGGGGTGAGAACTGGATGTCAAGACAACCTCAAACACATAGTAATCCACATATCAAGCTTAAGAAATCAAACTAAATCACTTCAGGTCCTGGCAAAATCTGTTCCTAAATGCCACTTGGTCCTGGTTGATAATGGATCCACTCTATAAATTTTAGTCCTGGATAACCTGGATCCTGTCTGCAAGTTTCCAGTATGGTAGCCATAGTTCAACAAGGTAATAAAACCTTCTATGTCTTCTATGCCTTCTAAACCTTCTATGACAAAGTGACTTGGCTGCTGGACAAGGGAAAGGCTGTGGATGTGGTCTTCCTGGACTTCAGCAAAGCATTTAACACAGTTTCTCACAGCATTCTGCTTAGGAAACTCTCAGCCTCTGGACTGGACAGGCACACACTCTCCTGGATGGAAAACTGGTTGGACGGCCGGGCCCAGAGAGTGGTGGTAAACGGTGTTAAATCCAGCTGGAGGCCAGTTACAAGTGGGGTTCCCCAGGGCTCAGTGCTAGGTCCAGCCCTGTTCAATGTCTTCATCAATGACCTGGATGAAGGCATTGAGTCTTCCCTTAGCAAGTTTGCAGGTGACACTAAGCTGGGTGGAAGTGTCGATCTGCTGGAGGTTAGGGAGTCTCTCCAAAGGGATCTGAACAGGCTGGACCACTGGGCTGAGTCTAATGGCATGAGGTTTAACACGGCCAAATGCCGGGTCCTGCACTTGGGGCACAACAACCCTATGCAGAGCTACAGACTAGAAGTTTATCTAGAAAGCTGCCTGGAGGAAGGGACCTGGGGGTGTATGTTGACAGCCGACTGAACATGAGCCAGCAGTGTGCCCAAGTGGCCAAGAAGGTCAATGGCATCCTGG
>WAAB01005816.1:0-20676 GCA_013389865.1 Piaya cayana | reverse complement strand
ATTCACCTTCCCTGGAGGTGTTTAAGGCACGGTTAGATGAGGTCCTGAGAGAAATGGTTTAGTGTTTGATAGGAATGGTTGAACTCGATGATCCAATGGGTCTCTTCCAACCTGGTGATTCTATGATTCTATTCTATGATTCTACAAACATTACCTTGTCAAATTTTCAAGATAATCTCTGAAAGTATATAAAGAGTATAAAACTTTTCAAAGATTTCAGGCAAGAAGGAAAAGCATTCTCATAAAAGTTTAAAATAACGGAAAATAAAAAAACTTGTACTTAAAGTTTAGCATTATAGACAATGGAAAATATCATGCACCTTTACAGATGCATCTAGAGAATAGTAAGCAATCCACTGTGTAATATTTTGAAGGAAAGGTGTACCTCAAGTTATATATTAGATACAAATAATACAAACAACCTGAACACTTTATTTTTTTAAATCACCTGCAAAGATGATTCTGAAGAAGCATTCCATGAAGTGAAAAGTTGTGATGTAACTGAAGCACAGCATGGCAAGTAGATTCAATTAATGATTTAAATATATCATGTGCATGAAATGTATTCAGATAAGAGTCTGTACTGTTAATTAACTTTATCAATATATGCTTCACGCACTTATATATGATTATCATAAGCTTTTTCTTTATAGGAAATATTTCTTGTCTATGACTTCGTTAATTTCTTAAAGAGATTAATATTTTCATTAAAATCAGACTATTTGGGGTTGATTTTCATTAGAAGAATGTTCACCTGGTGAAATTAATTAGCGTTTTGTTTGCTAAAGGTGCTTTGGTATTTAGATTGATGATTGCATTTTCTTAGAATTCAAAGTTACTTTTTACTGAATTAAGAGTTTACTTGAGGTTTAGCCTCATTCTTTCTTTGGCTTGCAATAGTCTGTCTTTCAAAGACATTTATTTTGAACAAAATCTATTGCTTTTTCATTCTAGAAATATTATTTAATTGTTCCTTTGAAAACATTTAATGCCACATGGTGCACTACTTCCGTATTTGTTTGGATTGAGTAAGAACTAAGTGATTTTTCATGAAGTTGACATAACCTATTTTCTTCAAACCTGTCTGTGTCCAAAAAAACATTTTAACTTGAGGTAATGTCCTGAAATCATTAATGAAACACAATATTTAATATTAGGTACATTATCATGGCATTGCATCTTGGGTTAGGAAATTAATATCTTTTGTTTCAAAATATGATGGCAGAATAAATCACTCATAATGTAATCGAACATGTTGTTAGACTTATAATCAGTATTGGCCTTTGTAGTAAGAAAAATTACTGCTAAGGAGTACTGCAAATGCATCTTCTAGTAGCAATCTGAGAGACTACAGAAATCTTGCATATAAACTGAGGCATACAAAGGCTTGATGCGAGCTCTTTCACTACCATCAGGCCATATTATTAACTACAAGTTACTACCCATCCTACTTCCACAGACATGAATGCTTCTATGGGCAACAGCAAGAGATTTTGAGGGCATGGTGTATTTTTCTTGATGTAGGGCTATTTCTACTACTGCATGTAAGTATTTTCATGTTCTGAGCATTTTTAATAGGAAGCAAAACAGTGTCACAGAAGAAGAGAGCCTTATGACAGGAGCAGCAGAACTGAATCTCCTCAATGCATTACTACAGTTTGTCTTTCCATCTTTTTTTTCATATTAATTAGAGTTAATCTTTGTTTTTAATTAGCAGTTATTTCTACTAGTCAGGAAGTTCCTAAACTATCCTCAGAGGCAGGAGATGGACAACCAGGGTCTACATTTTCTAAACACAGGTGAGAAAAAAAGTAACATTGACCTCTTTCCTACAAGAAGCAGAAGATGAAAATGTTAGTCATATTTGTCAGTATTTTGTAATTTTTTCATGATGAAAAGTAATTTTGGTTAAGGCAGAAATAGTGGTACCGTGGTGTTTTTTATGTCCAAACCATCTCTTATTTTAATTTTTTCCTTATTTTTATTTTCTGTTTTTCTAGTGAACATGCAGATCTTTATATATTTCAAGAGACTGATTGCAATATGCTGCATAATATTCATATTATTCATGATATTAAAAATTAAAGTGCAGATCTTGTCAATGTTGCAGTAAATTTGAAATAATATAGATCTATTGATTTCAAACTGGGGCAATTGCTCCTGGGCATAGGTTAAATTATTATCAACAGCATCACTGACTCGTGGAATGTTTCACTTTTATTTCCATTTCAAATTTATCAAGATACTGCTTGATATATTTTATAGATTAAAAGGAGATAGTAGCTTAATATAATATTCATTCATTTCTCTCCAGTTAGCATCTTATTTGTCATCATCCCATTAATTTGCCTTTTTCTGGTTTTACTCTGCTTCTTTTAATGTGTCTGCAAGAACACTCATCTCTTGAATGAGTTGAGAAATCGGAGTCTGAGGTTAGAAGTGACATGTCTTGAAAATCCTAAAACTTGGGTTTGTTAAATCTCAAATCAACAGAATTAGATGTATTTAAAGGGCTGGAGAACAAGTCTTAGGAGGAGCAGCTGAGAGAGCTGGGGNATCCGAATGGTTGGACTCAATGATCCAGTGGGTCCTTTTCCAACCTAGTGATTCTATGACTGTATGACTGTTCCAGATTCATCAAACTAATTCCTAAAAGCCTTTTATCTTAAGATAAATGATACTTTATCTCCTATCCAAAAGAGTGTGCTTTGAAATAATTGTTTTTTCCAGTGTTACCAAATAATCATAAAAGTGATTTTTATCTTTTTCCTGCCATTATTTTAAAATTGTCTTTGGAATACTTTTCAGGATAAATGCAATGATGATATAAGAGTTGAAAAATTGCCAAATTCTGTATTTCTTTATGTAAATTCTAAGCATCTTCCATGTTAAAATGTAAAAATCTACATTCCATGTCTTAGTTCCACATATTATACAATGGAAAAGCTATGTTCCAAGGAAAGATTGTTCATAGGTATGGATATTGAGCATAGGAAAATACAGAACTAGCTGGCTGATAAAACTATACACAAGGTACACTTTTTATATATATGTCACCTGTGGGGCTGAAGCTACATATAATTTAGTAAAGAAATATGTCAGCAACCATTCTCTGCCCCTGAAAGCCAGTGACAAGATATGGCTAAAATCCTAATATTTTTCCCAAACCCTGATGGCCTCATCCATACATGTGATTCTCTACATTATGCTTGTGTACTGTGTGAAGGGTCTAATTGATAAAATGAGAAAACATGCCAAGAAACACATGTTCTGACAATTAAATGGCAGAGCTAATGATCTGCTACAGTTTGCACCCATTCTATAGACGTGTTTGGTTTACACAACTGAAGTGATTCAGTCAGTGCTACATAAATGCTTTTCCATCTGCTCTAATCAGGATCCTTGTTAATTAAAGCCCCTGTAACTGTTCTCACAACGCTCATGCTAGGCTCACTGTTTATCTTTCATTTTGGTGCAGTTGCAGGAGGAAGCTGTGATGTGGGTGGAGGAAAGACATTCTCTGAGAGAGGACTCAATGTAGGAGACTTGGGGAATCACTGTTAATAGCAGTACAAGCAGAAGCAGACCCGTGTTCTAAAGTTTTGGAATTAAATTTCCAGAATAATGGAAACACCCATGTGGAGGGAGGAAATGCCTGTGTCTACTTGCATTGACACCATTTGGATAGAATATGCAATCTGGGTGGCAACAAGACAGCTCTAGGGCTGATGAAAGACACTGACATAGGACTTTGTCTTCCTAATGGAGATGACTAACAAGGACCAGATAAATTGCATTCTTACAACAGTCCTCTTTCAACTAGAAAAGGAAACTTAGCGTCTAGGTCACATAATAGATACATATTCTGTAGATGCCTAAAGTTAGCTAACATGAGTCTCAAATGTATTTATTGTATAGATGTGCTTGCACTATTTGTTCTTTTTTGTTAATAACTAACCAGGAGTATTTAAGTTTCTACATTACTTTATAGGCAACTAAAATAGGACATATGTGATACTGGGCATTTTCTTTCTCAGCTTAGGTAAACATCACATTTTCTGAGTTAGCATTTCTCTTTTTTTAATACAAATTAAAATATATGACTATTTGCCAACTATTTATTCAACAGATAACAAATTTCTAATCACTTTCCTGAATTTAATTTGCTGTTATATTAATAATCATGGGGTTTATATACACTTTACATTTCTTATATCCCTTCACATATATATTCAGAACTTCTAAAGCCTGAGCATATCCAGAATGCTTTCAGAACCAGCTTCCTGTGGACCGAAAAAATAAAAATAAATTTTAACAGGGCTGTAAGGCAACAAGATTTCCTAGGGCTAATTTCCAATACAGTAACTATTTTAAAATTTACAAAGTTCCTCATTATTGTTTTTCCTGGAGTACCATACTGTACACTTTGTGAAGTCTCACAAAGTAACAGAGAGAGAGGCACTCAAGAATGCCTTGGGTTTGTAGAAACCATAATGCAGTATACACTAGTATACAGTATATCCAGTTTTCTGGAATATCTGAAACCATTTATAATGATTATCCACTGTGCTGATAACCCAAAGTTACCTTCTCTAGTTTAAATGTACCGAAACTCTCAGGTGAAATCTTTGCTGACAATTTTTTTTTCTTTCATTTTGAAAATTTTGGTTCATTTCTACTTCATGATCTTGACTGTGCCAGCGTGACCAGAGCTACAGAGATGATAAAGTCACTTGAGGAATGTTACTAGCCCCAAAGAACCATTAGAAAGGTTGACAAGTATCATCCCTTTACCACAGGCAAAGGTGAACATGCCAAAATAGTTCCTTTTAATTAAAGCTGGTTCCCAGGTCAGGATTAATAAAGCTGATTGTAGTGCTGTTAGACAGTCACAGTACAATGGATGAAATAACTACTCCTGCTCCACAGAAGTAGGCTATATGCATTGTTTGCTATTGTTTTGCTAGATCAACTGCTTAAATATTTTGTTGGTGCAAAAGGAAAACAAAATATAGCAAAACAAAAAATGCAACGCCAGGAAACAAAAAATGGATTTTAGGACAGCAGATGACTATAATAAATGCACCCATCTGTAGTGCAAGTATCTAAGAAATGCTCATCTGCATTCCATTAATTAAAAGTTGCATCTTTAAAGAATAATTAATCATCTTAATAAATGACATTAGTTTTAGAATGAGACCAACTAAACCAAACTGCACTATTTCCCCCATCTACAGTAAAAGAAAATTTGAGCAATTAGCTCACTTTCAGATATCAATATTGTCAACAGCTGTGATTAAAAGAGATGAACTCAACCCATAATCAATTCTGTAATAACAATCCTTAATATCATTTACCTAAACTGAAATATAAGAAGTCTTGCCCATGTTATTTTGTCATCTATTTCTACAAGTAAAACTTTCAATTCACACATAAGTTTTTCTGCAATGTAGGTTTCAAATTGTTCAAAGATGAAATCAAAGAAACTTCACTAGCTACACAGAGTAGAACAAATTAGAAATCTTCATTTCACAAGGATTCCATCTGTCAGAATAACTATAACAGGTACTGCAGATGGGATTTTCTATTTTATCTGCATTAAACTGAAGGTGGCTGTACTGTGTTCTATATAATTAGACAAACAGTCTCAGTCTTCCTCAGATACGCATGTTGAAAGTTGATTTTATTACTTCACAATCTATGAAAATTCTTTTGACCTCTAAAATTTTTGACTGAGAGGTAAGTGCCAGATGTCTAGAAGTAAATTTATTTTTAACAGTTTTATAAACAGCACAAGGCAGATACAGAAATATGACTTCTAAAATTTTTAACTGAGAGGTGAATGCCAGATGTCTAGAAGTATATTTTTAACAGTTTTATAAACATCATAAGGCGTATACAGAAACATGATATAAGAAGGGACTTCAGAGGCCAAAATATCATGTAGACTTCCATGAGATAACTGCATTTTAAGAAATCTCAAATAAAAATTTCCATTTCAGTGCATAAGCACACCATTCTTCAGGTATATATGAATAAGAAATTTTTCATTTACTATGAAAAAATAGTGAAGTAGCAAAAAAATAATAAAATTAATAATGGCAATAGTCCTGGAAAGGTACAAAAAGCACTATACAGCATTTTAGCATTCCACCATTTAATTATATTTTCTAAAAAACCCCAAAATCTGAAGTCAGGAAAAAGCAAGAAATGAGACCTAGCTTTGTTTTAGTCATCTTTCCTGTAAAGAGTTAAATTGCATGCAAAAGAATTGTTTCCACTTTATATATACATCTATTATCATTACTAACATATAGTTAACTTACTATATTGTTGGTGTGTGTTTTGTGCAGAAGTGTAAGGATAAGTGACAGTGCAAGTGTAAGGATAGTTGGGCTATACTCATGCCTTCAGTTCTCCCATACACTTAAGGTAATTGGGAGCTGTACAAATTAACCAAGTTCCTTGAAGTCTGTAAACTGTGAAGCTGCTGGTTTGCATTTAGGGATACTTCCTTTATCTTGTTGTTCTGTGAAAAGACTGATAATTTGAGGTATAAAACCAAAGTTCCCTTTCCATGATACCAGCTGCTGAATATTCCAATACAGTTTTTCTGTCCAAATGGAAGGTATAATTTGGTCATCGTAATTTATGGTCAGTCATTCCAGAATAGAAGGTAGATTATAACCCTTGCCTTCAGTTGCCTTTTATGTGCAACTATGTCAGAATCTACAGGCAGTATTTGATTAGTGTCCAGATATAGAAAAAAGAAAAAAATCCTGTTATCCAGAAGCAGGACTAACATAAAATAGAATACATGCGGTATATCAGTTTATGTAATATAATGTAATGTTATAATTTTTTCTTAATTTGTTTCAGCTTTATCTGGCATATTTTTCTACTAAAATATAAAATATGATCTCCCCAGCTCGCTGTCCTACCAAAATGTCCATCTTTGTCATTGCCTGGAGAAGAGAAGGCTGAGGGGAGACCTCATTGCTCTCTACAACTACCTGAAAGGAGGTTGTAGAGAGGAGGGAGCTGGCCTCTTCTCCCAAGTGACAGGGGACAGGACAAGAGGGAATGGCCTCAAGTTCTACCAGAGGAGGTTTACACTGGACATTAGGAAAAAATTTTTCACAGAAAGGCTCATTGGGCACTGGAACAGGCTGCCCAAGGAGGTGGTTGAGTCACCTTCCCTGGAGGTGTTTAAGAGATGGGTGGATGAGGGGTTGAGGGGCATGGTTTAGTATTTGATGGGAATGGTTGGACTCAATGATCTGGTGGGTCTTTTCCAGCCTGGTGATTCTGTGATTCTATGATTCTATGATTCATTGACTAATATAAGCAGAAATCCTCCCTAGATCTTTGTAAGAGAAGTATTTCAGCCATGTATATCTTAAATAAAACACATACCCTGAAAAGGAGATCGCTTTGCACACAGATTGTACTTACTTTTCTACTTCACTCCTGTATTAGAAAGTTTTATTTGATGCATCTCAATTACTACTCCAAGTTCTCCATGCAATCTAAATCACACTGCACTAGTGGAAAGGGTATGAAGAGCATACTAGCTCAAAGCACAATTTTCATAGAAATAGAGGTTGGACACTGGTGGTCTGCTCATGAATGAACTGGTAAGAAATGAGAGTCTTGTCGTTAACTTTACATGTCAGTATAGATATTTTAATTTTTGAAGGTATGTCCAAAGACAGGCTGGAGATAAAACTGTAAACAAAAAATGATCATTAAAATAGAAGTTGGAAGGTAAGATGGGGAAGACTTTAAAGGCATTTCCTAGTTTACTATCCAATCTCTTTTGTAAGTCCAGCCCTATTGGAGTGTGTCAGCTTGAGCAAGTGCTCCCAGTTATCACAGCACCTCTGCCATACACACAAGCAGATTATAAGAAATAAAAAATACAAGGGTCCAGTCTGCCCTGGAGCAAGGTCTCAGACTCTTGGCACTTGAAAACTGAAAGGGTCTGCACAGTTTCTCCTTCACAATTTGAAAAGTGTCTTATCAGTTTTCCTGCTATTATTATGTTTTAGGCAGCAGAAATGCTGACAAGAAACATTTTTAATTCAAAGCTTCTGTTCAATGGTTCACAGCAGAGAAGTGACCTAGAATCCTCTAGATTTTCTATGGCAGTAAAGCTGGCAGCTACAGACCCTGCAGACATTATTTTAAAAGTATCACTGTTTCTGAAATTAAATACTACAGTGTCCTGAGTCCCACCTGGCCTACAGAGACTTGAGGAGGGAAGGGGGTGGGGGGAGGTGTCTGTGCAGAAACAGGAGTTTTTTTCTAATCTTGCCAGGTTTTTATGCTCTGCACTGAGCTCCTCATGAAGGCTTTAACAGCTACTTAATTTCCTCCATTTTACACTTTAACTGCCAGTATAACTAAATGTTACTTGTTCACTTTTGCTTTTCCCAATTTTATTAAATTCCAGAAGATTAAAATTAGACTAAAATAGATATACTTTAAAAAGAACATATGAAGGGTTAACTGAATTCAGTGAGAATTTAATCAGTGTAGTAAATATTTCTTTTGGCAAAGGAGATACTTTCTTGAAGTTTACTTTCACTAGCTGATAATGACTTCAGTGGTCTCAAAGCTTAACTAAATCTCTACAAAGACAATAAAAGATAAAATTCTATCACTACAGTGAGATTCTCTGGATAAAAATTATTTAAAATAAAGCATATCTGAATATGGGTCCTTTAATTCATTAGAATATTATGCTGATTATTTAAAAAGTTTAAAAGCTGCATTTATAGCAGAATTAAAATGCACTGTTTTTATGGTCTTAAAATACCTTAATGTGATATAATACCATTTAGGTTTCTTTTCCAGTTTGCTGGCTTAAGGTACCACACCGATGTTACACTCATTGATAAGCAGGGAAGGAAAAAGGGCTGGAGCTTGTCACCATATCTGTAACAGTTCAACAGTCTCATGAAAATCTACATACAAAACAGTGAAAAGCACTGCTCTAATCCATGTCAAGTTGCTATCAAATTGCAGTCTCCGCTAAAGTACAGGTGTAGAAGCCCCAGGACCAGATTGTGGAAACAAATGTCAATGACTAAGGTTGTTTTACCTGAACAGTGCTTGAAAATTGCAAACACCTCATGATCATTAATGGAACTGTGCCTTTCAATTTTCTGTTT
Source organism: Piaya cayana (assembly GCA_013389865.1). Classification (NCBI taxonomy): domain Eukaryota; kingdom Metazoa; phylum Chordata; class Aves; order Cuculiformes; family Coccyzidae; genus Piaya; species Piaya cayana. Next base: position 11,500 of record WAAB01005816.1, on the reverse strand, counting down.
TACTTTTCAATAGAATTATGGTGAAGATTCTTAATTTGAAAGGGTCATCCAAGATAAAAATAGCGGGATCTGTTAGAACAGTATAAGAGCTATTCATCAGCAAGGTGCTGATAAAGTTTTGGAAATGACACAAGTGGGCTGCAACTACACTATTCTTTTACCACTGCTTGACAGAACAGGAGCAAGTCTTAATGGAAATCATCATCAGAGCTCCTTCTCCAAAATACCAGTAACGCTGTATGAGAAATAAGATTCAGTATAGTAGCAAAACCCATTTTAGAAGTCCTGGGACTCTATACAAACTCTGAATCTTGCCTTTGCTCCTGCTATGAGAAGCTAAAGGCTTTCAGGTGGTATTTGGTTTCTTTGGATGAAAGAAAAATAGCTGAACATACATATATACTCATATGAAACTTGTATTTCAGTAGAGCAGCCTGGTCTGGTAGGAGGTGTCCCTTCCCATGGAAGGGGGTTTGGAATTAGATGATCTTTAGGATCCCTTCTAACCCAATCCAATCTTTGATTCTATGAAAAAGAAATTGTTTACAAGATGGTCAATTTTTCTTTTACTGCTCTGTAAAAAGAAGGAGGGATTTGTGTAACACAGAATATTTTGGTTTCTTGCTAAGATAATCTAAATGGCTGAAATATAGAAAGGATTTAATTCCTCAGTTGTAATGTTTTTCTGTCACAGACTTTTAACTGCATATTTTTTAAATACTTTGAGTTCATTAAAACAAACTCAGAAGAACAGGCTCAAAAGAACATATTACAGCAAAAAATGTAATAATATTGTTAATACCAAATTTGTGAATGACAACATATTTTCTCATATTTTAAAGTAAAGCCAAAGATAAAATATGAATAATAGTTTGATGAGAAAGGAAGTGAACTTTATAGTTTCTTTGAGTATCCACCTGGAACAGAAGATGTGGAAATCTCTGATTAAATAAACACCTTACTCTCATAAAAATGAAACAGTTACAACAATCTAGATTGAGAAATACCCATTATCTGATATCTAGTAGCAAGTTAATTAATAAGTTCACATAGTCTAGAATGAGCGCCCTGTTGGAATTAAATTTGCAAGCAGGATAAAAATTTAACTTTAGATCTTTTCTTTAAGGAAGATTTTTTTAATTAATATAAAGAATCCCCAACCTTTTGACAAGTATCTTTTGCAGATTGCAAAATTATTCAGCTTCTGCATCTGGTTACCCTGTTAGAGAAATTAGTCTGACATTTCCATACATTACTGTAAGATTGAATTTCATTCAGGAGTTACTCATCTAACATTTAAATTCCCATTTTTTGTTTTGATATTTAAACAAATCAACTGAAGAGGTCTTTTTTCTATAGCCTCTAACTTTTTCCATTCCTATTATCTTTTCATAGCTCTTTCAAGTTTGCAATCCAATTATCTTTCCTGAACTGATCAGTTTTTCATGAAGCCTAAATTCAATGACAACTCTCTTACTAGTTGACACTCTGAGCAGATTAGATATTGTTTTCTTTTGTCATCTTTCAGTCTTTCTGACAACCTCTCTACTTTCCTGGTTCAGGTTGTGAAGTCATGCTCTTGCAAATTAGATCTCTCTAATATTACAGAAGAGTTTCTGGTGACAGTACTAGGAGTTTCAGAGCTTTGAAACATTTCAGTGACAATATCAGTTTGGCTCCAGGTAAATCACAGAATGGTTGACCATTACTAACTGGAAGAAAAAAAAAAAAGGACAAACCAGAAATGTTAAAATTAGAAACCAAATCCAGCCTTTACAGTGTGGGTTATTTAAACTATATAATATAATTAGTGTTCAAGGGTTTTAAAAAAAATTTCTTCTTGTTAAAACACTTCTGCTTACTAAACAAGTCACAGCCAAATAATTTCTGCTAATTAGCCATCAATGACTCATAGGAGGAAGTAGATGAGCACGTATCAGAAAAGTTAGAAGGAAGTGTCATTTTTTTAAGGAGTTAACATGCTACAGGGTAAAGATAATAGTGTTTAAGCAGAATAAGGCACAAGTCCTTTAAATGATAGTAATAACCACTTAACCACATTTATGGGTTGGTGTTTTTTTTTAGAATTGGCATTTTGCCAGAAAAAATAGCAGAAAATATACAGATAGTTCTCTATATTGAGTTGATTTCAGCCTTAATTAATGGAGTTTAATTAATTCAATTGCTAATGCTTTTCCAGGATGGATGAACATTCAAGAAGGTATTCTGTAGTGGCAATGCAATTTAGGTATTTAATTGGGTTTATAAACTTGAAGAAGAAATGTACTCTCTCAGCCCTTTGTCTTGCATATGGTGTGTAACACATTCAACTTGCAAATCTTTCAGGAGCAGGAAACGTGTTTTACACATCTTTGAAAATGACATGTAATTTGATGACACTTAAAATATCTGAAAAATAATTGACATAATTTTGTTTCACCATATGACAAAGTGATACAATTACATTTCTAAAAAGAAAATGAAAGTCACTATCAATATCAATTATGAGTTTTGCTTGTATTCAGTGACTGTTTTTGTCAAATACAGAAGGTGCCTTAGTAACCAGAAATTTACCATAGTGCAATAATATTCTAATTTACTGAAATACTACACAGCATATATGTATACCTTTCTGTGCTTAAGATTTTACCATGCAATGAAGAAGTCAATTAGACAGCTGCATAAACTTTTAAGTGTCAGAGCTAAGCATGAGCAGTCAAAGGGCTTTTTCTTCATCAGTTTTTTGAGGACCACTCTGACAGCAAAGATATGCACTAAATTGTTTTGACGAGTTTTCTACTGAAACAAAAAAGTAATCATGGTGTTCATAGTCAGGTTTCTGGTTTGGTCCTCAAAGTTAAGAGACAATATCTTCCACAAAATGAATTAACAGAAACGGTTCCTTTTCAGAGGACAATTTAGAGTCCAACTTAAATGCTTTAAGATAAACTAAATGCCTTAATCTTGTGGTGTAAACACTCTATTATGCCTTATGAGGTATTACAAATGTAAAGGTCACCTGGTTGAAAATGTTAGAATTACATATGAAAGTATTTCTGACCTGTCCATTCAAAAATGTAAGAATGAGTGTAGTAAATATTTACAGTGTTCCTGATTACTTATAGATTTCATGAACAAGGTACTTAGAGGAACTGCAGGATCTGCACACTGTTGCAGCTAGCACTGTCCAAGGAGAGATACAGCATCCAGAATCCTAGAATTGTTTAGACTGGAAAAGATGATTCAATGATTGTATGATTCTTTTGTCCAAGTAAGTATTTGGGATTGAGTAAATTTTCCTGGGCTTATTAGATATTATGTTATACTGCACTAAGTTACTGCATAGGTGTCTTTGATTGATAAAGAAGGCTTTAGAAAAAACCCTTTAAAATGAAAAGGTTGAGGTATAAGGGATCTGTATTTCATTAAACCTCAACAATATATTAAATTGGAATGTATTTTAGATGTGACAGTAGCAGAAATGTGGATGTGCAACTCTGGAGTATTTTTAATGCAGATCTACATTTTTTTAAAAAAAGTAGTTTTAAAATTTTGTCAGTATTTTGGGACAACTTTTCCAGTTACATCTATAGAGCAGATCTTAGTTAAGCAGCTTATCTGATTAATTTTTTGCTGTAACATGCAACTTATGATTGCATCCAGCTTTTAGTGGACTGCTGCCAACCATCTAAAAAAGGGAAGTGTTTTTATTTTTAATGTTTTTCAGGTAAGGATACATCAACAGAAAAGCAGAACTACCAAAGAAGAATGGCTCACCCCTACAGAATACTGATAGTTAAGTGTAGATAAAACCATCTTCAATTATTTTAACATTATTTTTCCCAAACTGTAAAGCATTTGACTAACTATCTAGCTCATGACAGTATTATCAACTCTTTCTTAAAGCTGCCTAAATTTACATTGAGGTTTACTTAAATGTCCTCATTGGCTAATGAGGAATTGTCTGTTAAATATCTTCCAAAATAAACTTCTAACAAATTGTATTTTAAAAGAGAGAAATTTAAGGCTGACTAAGCACTTACTCTTATCTTCCTATTAAAATAAAATTTTCACCATAATTACAGCTAAATGGTTATAATGGTGGTGTTCTGGATAATGACATTGACTGGCATATCTATATTGCTTAATTTACAGACCTAAAAAAAGTTCACTTGTTTCCAAGCGCTGTTTCACATACTTTGTGCTGAGCATAGTGACAACTACTGAATACTCAATGGTATTATAATTTATATTACTTATTATGGATCTAAGTGTGTAAATATGACTATTAACTTACATGTGAAAAACTGAAAAACTGAAAATCAGTTAAAATGACAAAATAATTCTGTTCTTAGGTTTCAGTTATGTATTATGAAGATGCATATTCTGATAATGAATAAACAACTCCACCTGTAGTCTCCTATTGGTTTTTGAAGAGTTTTTAAGATTGCATGCTGAACCTGTTATGGCAAATCTTTGTATTTTAATAATATTTATGAAATAGTTCTATCAAAGCTAAGACAAATCAAAGCCAAAATTCTATCAAACACCAAATGTGAGTTGAAGGTTTCAGTCACGTAGTTCTACAGGTATAAGTGCCCCATATCAGTAGTTCCTTTTTTATGAACAGATATTTCGAAGACTGCTGTTGTGTATCACTGCTTCAAAATTTCATTGAGCTGTAACTTAGGAAAAGCACAAACGAAGCAACTGTTTTTAAACATGGAGCTGCATTTAGTTTGATACTTTAATGGGCAGAATATTAGTTCCAACAGAACACTGTTTCAACTATATGGGATTACAGTTATCACTAATTGTCTAGACATGGGATCAAAATGTGAATCTTAAATTATATTGCTTTAAGATTTGCTTTTGTCAGGATATTGGACTTATCTTAATCATATGACAGTCCATTACCTGAAGAATATAAGTTTACAAAGAAAACCTTAGAATCTCTTAGGAAATTTCTTTCAAGACTCACAGTGCATATATTTTTTAATGAAAAATGACATTGAAAATATAAGAAAAATATTAATGTAAGGCTGTAATATAATTAAGATCTCAAATTAATCACTGGCATAATTAAACTTCAGTATGAGTCATGTATCAAAATGATAAATTACAGTACCACAGGTTGACAAATGTGGCTTATTTAACAACATTATTCTGAAAGAAATAAATTAAACAGGACATTTAAATAGTAAGTGGATTCTTTCCAGACTAAAGGAGAGACATATTTTTCTTCCAATAGGTAAATATTTCTTAAAGCAGAAGAAATGATAGGTAACTTATTTGGTTTTAACTTTCAAATAATGTCTTTTTAGCAGATGTTCAAACAAATTAATTGGTATCTATTAGTTTTGTCTGGAACAATAATATGCATGGTTCTATGGCTCTCTAATCAATGAACCATGTTTAATTATTTTTTTTCCTAAGATATATTGAAGAAAATTTACCACCCAGCATACAACAACTGAAGTCCAGCTGATGGCTATGGTATAATAAAACACTAACTCTACAATCAAACACATGTGCATAAGCTTTTTTTCCCACAAATAGTATGTTATTTTTCAAATTGCAGAACAAGGAAGTGAATTCTGTCTAGATCAATTTGACATATATTCTAACTAAAATGGATAGCAAATTCTTGGCATCAGGAACAATCTTTAAGTGTACTTTAGTGTACAGTTACTAAAGTAACACAGCTATTCATAATGAGCATTTGAGAAGTTAGATACTCCCTTCTGCATAGCAGAGTCCCCTGCCTGCAAGCCAGAACTATAGACCTTGACAGTGTGCTTCTTGGAGCCCAGACCCATAATTTTTCAGAGTAATTGCTGTTTGTTCAGCTTCACAACTGTTACTTCCTGCTGTTCACCAATGTGAGTAGTAATAAGGAGGCCAAGGGAAACTTTAGGCAGATGAAAAGTTGATAGGGGATTCTGAGGGTCAGAGTGAGGGGGATATGATCTCAGATACTGATGCTACCCTTCTCAATCCTTCTGCTTAGGAGAAAAGCTCAGTCTATGAGCAAGCCTATTCAGAAGATGAATGCCTAGGTGAACACTCGTCCTTAAAGGCTGGGCCTCCTTAATCATGGTACCTTATCTGAAGATAGTGTAGGACTGCTAGAAAGAAATAAAACCATATTATCAAAGCAAAGAAGAGCATAACTGTGAGTGGACTTGCTTACCTCCGAAGGAAAATTCTTACAAATAAATTGTGGACAGAGATCTAACTACAGAGTAAAAGAGAAGAAAATTGGGCTGAGGGAAGTAAGAGGATTGGCAGTAAGTCATAAAATTGGAATGTTAGACTTTATTTGACATATTTTGACTTATTTTGGGAATTGTTAGGCAGAATCTCATGGGAAGAAATTATGAAGAGGAAGGGCAGACAGAGGGATGGATGTTTTTTCTTTTAAAAGACAACCAACTGTTTTAAGGGGAAGTGAACTTCGGCAAATTACTCATGAGTCTAATGTGGGAGCTTCTTACTGAATTAAAATGCAAAGTAGTACACACAAAAAAAAATAGAACAAAAAGAATAGACAACAGGAAAGGAGTATAAAACTATCGTTTCAGTACTTAGAGGCAAAATGAAGAAGGCCAAAGTCTTAGGGACACTAACACTAGTGAGGCATGTCATGGGTTATAAAAAGGAATTCTACAAGTATGCTAGTAGCAAGAAGAACAGGTAAAAAAGCAAATACACTAGTATGTGGAGAAGACAACAATGGTCAACATGGAAAAGGCCAAAGAGCTCAATTACTTTTGTGTGTCATTCTTCACAAGAAGAAACTTCTTTATGAATCAGTATAGGTGGGAAGGAGAGAGGCAGTCAGTTCTGGATGTGCAGTGAGTGAGGGATTACACTGAAAGGCTAGATATAGTCACATTCATAGATTCACCCAAGCATATAGAAAGACTTGTCTCACTAGGAATGAAAATTTGCTGTCTGTAACCCATGAAAAATTATTACAAGCAGTGGTAGTACTTTATGACTAAACAGACCACCACAAGCACTATAAATAAGTAACCCTTCCCTCAGTTCCTGGAAGTAGCCTGAAGAGCACATTTTTGTAATCCATGTTCCAGCACCTGATGGATGCAGGTGATTTGGAATAGTCAACACAGACTCATCAAGGGCAAATTATTCTTGATTAATCCAAATGATGTTTAAGGATGTGAAGGCACATTATAAATGGCCACTGCCTCCAGTGGCTCTGTTGCCTGGAGGTTTCTCTTGTCCAGCCATAGAAGCCCAGCCTGGGGCACTTTGAGATATGGGGGTGTCTGAATTGGGCCAATGAACCTTGTTGATGCTTTCCCATTTGCAGGTTTAACCCATTATGTATTTAAGTATTTATCCCAGAGAAACACAGACACACAAAGGGCACTGACATGACTGGTGACAAGTTGAAACAGACAAGGTGCTGCCTTCAACAGCACCTACCTATAGGACTCACATAAACCACAAAACCACTCTTTGGCTAGCAGACACAGGTCACTAGTGCAGACACACGCACAAGAGTGTTCGGTTTACAAGCATATATATATTTGAGCATCCCCTAAGTATCAACAAGACCTCTCTGTCCACTGAGCACCCTCTAGCCTAGATCCCAGGCCTTTTTACCTGCCCCCTAGGTGTCCAACTTGTAGATCCAGTTTGATGGTCACTGGTAAACATACAGCACGCTTGGTCCAGCATAGACACTCCACCCACGTGATACATCATTCCAGATCCAGGATCTTCTACCTACTGATGAGTTCAGCTGGAAGCGTGCTGGTAAATTACATTCACACACAGTTTGAAGGAGATAGAGACAGCTGCCTTCTACACATCCCCAGCACAAGGCACGCAGCCTGCTTCAGCTGCCAGTGCTGAGCCTGTAACTTGCTTCATTCAAACAGGTTCCTCCCAATAACTGCTTTTTGGGGCATTCCTGGCCCAGTGAGTGGCAGCTGAGGCTCCCACCCACTCCAGTAGCTGTCACTGAGACCCCATTTGCTCCAAAATCTGTCTCACAAACATCAAAGCAAGCACAGAATTATTAAAATGCAGAAGAACAGAAAAAATGAATTTGTGTTTTGTTCCAAATTACTTGATGTTAAGTATTTAACAATTGATATTAAAGAGAAATTATACTCTGAAGTGTGTGATTTTATTGCAATACTTCAGAATCTAGCATAAGAACCAACAGATACTAATACTAAGGTCACTGTAATTTAGCAGATAAAAGCGGAACAACAGCCAGTAACTGGAAGTTTTTAAAAACAGATTTTAAAAGTCCTAAATTCAAAGTGAGGCAGACTTATCAATGAAATCAAAGAAAGTAATATTTTTTCTTTAAATCTTGGTGTCTTCACGAGGTGAATTTGTTACCAGAAGTTGTTCCTTAGCCAAAACCAAGTTAGTGATTGCAGTATCAAGAAAATATTCTGAATTGCTATAAGAAATAACCAGATTAAGTTCACAGTTCAAACATGAAAAAATGCTTTGCAACATGACCTAGCATCATATTTTATAACTTGCTTATTTATTTATTTATTAGTTTGTTTATTTATCTATTTATTTATTCTTTTTCTAAATCTTGCTTATGAATTTTTAACATCCCTTAATTTGCTAAATTAATTTCAAAATATTGAAAATTGTAACTTTCCCTTAGTCTACCCTATACCAAGACAGTTCAGAACTATTTAGCATTTTAATGAGTGTCTTGAAGAATGGTACTATGAAGTCAAAACCTTACAGTCATCTTTCATGTTTTCTATTTTCCTGAATATACAGAAATTTTATTTCTGCATCACATGCTGGTCATGGTAGATACAAGTCTATGAACAGGCATTGCTGGTAAGTTTTCCACCCACAGGTAGTATTCCAATACCAGAAGGATATACTAAAGAATTTTATGTGACTTCCTAGACAATGTGGCAATACTTGTATTTTCATCCAAAAGAAAGAAGCTCCCACATCCTCTATTTTTCTTGTTATTCAACAGATTGAATACAAGTAAAAAATAAAAAATGTAGATTGCCTTTTGATGTTTTGCATATTTCCTTGTTAGATTTAGTATGTTTCATTTTCAAAACAGATGCTTCATTCTCTATTTTAATTACCCTGCCCTGCCCCGCCCCGCCCCTCCCCTCTTATCTTTTCCCTCTTGCCTCCTCCCTCTTCCCTTTTCCCTCTTCCTTCTTCCCTTTCTTATTGAGTAGTTGCTGAAGCAACCTTACAACAAAGAGCAGCTAAACCCAAAACAGCCATGGCAAATTCTGAATTAAAAAAATACCAAATCCAGACTGTTATATCTGTCAGGTAGTTAGCCTGGTGGCAACTTTATAGCTTCAAGTCTGTGGCTTTTATAACTCCATCCTGGCAAACACTTTTTGAGTCAACCTTTTATAAAGACCACTCCAGCACTAAACAATAATTCATTTTTACTCCTTTAATTATTTATGCAAAGTTAGTAGTGATAATATTAATACAGATAATACTTAATGAATCTTACCTAAATCCAACATTTAGACTATGTGTAACTATGTTTCTGAATTCTGATATTCAGGAAAGCTAAAAATATATTATGCTGTTTGTTAATATCCTCTATCTCTACATGAACTGCCAAAATTATTTTTAGCATACACATTCTGGCACTTTTAGGTCCTACTAATATTTCTGATCTACATGCTTCAATAATCCTGTATATTAGCTACAATTTTTTCTTAATATTACTGAAAGAAGTGCATGATAGGTCCCTAGAAGTAACTAGATGGGAAACTTATTCTGTTAATAAACACCATCTGGTCCCTTCTTTTCTGCATCCTCTACCATTATCCATAAAGACGAGATCAGTCTCAAATTTTTTTTAGCATTTCTCTCAAACACCTCTCAAAAGCATTTTAGCAGAATTGCTGAATTCTTGTAGCCCACTCCAGTACAAACAGGAATAACATTTAATTATTTATACACTGTCTAATAATTTAGGTCTATAGTTTCAGTTTAAAAATATGTGTAGCAGTACAAACCAGATAAAATTATATTTCATAACATTATTATAAAAAATTACAATTCATGTCCAGGACATCCATAGTTTTCCCTATAAGAATAACCTATATTTCTTTTCTTCTTCCTTATGATCAACAGGAGAGCACAAAAAAAGTCTATTGTATTTACCTTGAATAAAGCTTGCCATAAATTCTAACAGTAAATTAGTTAATTAAGTCAATGATTTTAGTAAGGATCACTACCTGTTTAATTCCTGTAAAATAACCCAGTAAGAACAAAATGAAGACTATTCAAAGCAAGACTAGGTTCACTGAAACCCCATGCTCTATGAGCCAAGAGACTATGTTGCTTTCTTTCTCAGCAGCTGTATTTCCCTTCCCATGCTCTCAATGAATAAAGCTGCTTATGTATCTCAGAACAACGGGAAATGGAAAAGTGCATTAAATTCTTCTATTTCAAAAAAACCCAAAATAATTATATCAGAAATAAGATAAAAGGTACACAACTACACTGTGACTTGGCCTAAATGATCAAGTAAGGGATTAGGTATAGCGTTTCTCCTTCATACATTAATACCCATCATGTTACACAGACCCTGAAAGCTAGTCAAAAGAAAGAAAAGGTGCCAGAAACCTCTCCAGAAAAAAAACCACAGGCACGGAATCAGTGGACTTGTAACTCCCCCCTTCCTCACTCCAGCCTGCAAAGCTGTGTTGTTAGACAGTGACAAAATGATAAATTGCTGCTGCTAATATTGTAGCTCATTTTTTTTGTTAAAATCTATCCTTAATTTTCAATTCATCCCACCATTTTCTATTGCCACTATAAGTGAAGGCTTGTTCTTTTTGTTTCAGTTTTCTCTCATGAAATCCTTTTTCTACAAGGTATTGTGCTATACAGAGAGGCATATGTCTCTATTTCTCAGATGCCTTCTTTCTCAAATATTAGAGAAAATGGACATAAAGAAATATATGCACAACTGTACAAAGCCATTCTAAATATGCCTACCATTTAATGGTAAGGTAAGAAAGAAAGTGAGAATGAGAGAAAGAAGGGGAGAAGGATGGAGGGATGGACGGTATAGACAAAAGCATGGTTTTGGGGGTAGGAGGCCAGAATGGGTATTTCTGTGACCTACTGTGTACTCAGTTTGACTGAATGAAATTGCAGGGGCATGGCCCATGCACAGTAGTTCTATTAATGATATAATTTTATACTTTTTGATAAACTTTTTTATTTTCAGCAGACAAAACCAATGAATGTGTTCTCTATGTTATGATCAAGAAAGTCTACAGCATATTCATAGTTACCACAGATATTGTAGCTCACCCTGGAGTTTCTTGGCAACTTTCAGCTCAATTACAAATATTTGAGAAGGAGGGGAGGTCAAAGAAAGAGAAGATGTTGGTTTTCTTTTTAATTTGTTTTTTTGTTGTTGTTTAAGGATATTTTTTTGTTTAAAGATGGTGAACAGTAATACATCTAATCTAACCAC
>WAAB01005815.1:359387-409152 GCA_013389865.1 Piaya cayana | reverse complement strand
AGGAGAAGGCCAAGGTACTCAACTACTTTTATGCCTCGCTCTTCATTAACAACCTCTCTTCCCTCACGTCTCAAGTGGATGCACTGCAAAGCAGGGACTGGAGGAGAAAAGTCCTCCCCACTGGAAGAGAAGATCACCTGAATAACCTGAACAAACATAAGTCTGTGGGACTTGATGAGATGCATCCCAGGGTCCTGAGGGAATTGGGCAACGTAGTTGCTAAGCCATTCTCCACTATATCTTGAAAAGTCACAGCAGTCTTCACCATATGTGTGTGCGCATTCGTGTGTGTATGTGCGCGTGCACGTGTATGTGAGGGAGAGTCAAAGGGAGGAGGAAGGAGCAGGAGGAGAAATGTTACAAACAACTCAAATTCATTGTTGGGCCAATTACTGCATAGAGAGGTCCTACAACAGGATATAAATTGTGGGTATTTGAAATGGGAAGAGCTACATAGCTAAAATAAGGTGCCATTTTGTTTTCTAAGTTTTTCAAGAAAGTGTTTTAAAACAACATGACTTCTCCCCACAATCACCCCTACACCCTGAAACACTCCTACTATAACCTGAAAGCATCTTGATTTTGTTTTTAGAAAAAGAAGGGATGCTTCAGAATTTGCCAAGTTCTGTCACAGTACAGCCCTAGGAGCCAAATGTCACAACTGCTGACAGGCCATCTCTCTATCTGCCATCCCTGTTTTCATACACAGCTGCATGATTATTCTACCCTAGATATTCTACCTTGGACAGTAAAATTGTCCCCACTTCACTCATATTTCCCTAGTTACCTTTTCTCTAAGATGTGCAGAATCCAGGTTAGGAGGCTGTGATCTTGTATCAGCTCATAGGCAGCTCTGGTGACATACGCAGCATTTTGTAATATCTCCAGAATACGATTCTGAAAGAAGAAATAGAACTTGTTCTTTTGCAAAATTAGAATACAGTCAGGATCTAATTATTATCAATCTTTCAGAAGGATATAATTATCAATTTGACTGGGAACTGATTAACTTAAAGTTAAAATGTATTACCAAATACCACATCTTCTTATCAACCCCAGGGGGAAAAAAATACTCTCTTTTCAAGGCTACTCTTTGAAGGACAACTTCAAGTAGCAAGGCAACATTGTCTTTTGTCCAAGACTGACACCTAACTGAGATACTTTTAACACATTATGTTTATAAGTATCCACCCTGAGAAGCCTAAACAAAGATTCTGACATGTGAGTTTTCTTCCTGCTAAAGTACTGTACAAGTAATATGCTAGTCAGGAAATAAGAAGACCTATAAAAACAAAGGCCCTGATTATATAAGCAAAACTGTGATATCTGCAATATTTTCCACAAAGCAATAGAAATCTGACTAGAGACAGACTACCAGCTGACACAACTGAGTGAGGTTACATGATGGCAGGGACCTGTTCCAATTTCAGGACGTGACTCTGGTTTAGATGAAAGCCTCTCTCCTTATATCCACAAAATCAACAAGGAACAGATTTTCAGGAGGGCAAACAAAGAGTCAACTGCTCCATTCTGTTTAGTATTAGTATAAGATCTCCAAACCACACAGGCTGCTGTGATGTCGAGGATTTTTGTAATGTTTGGAGGTTTTTTTAAGTTCTTACCTGGGATCCCTCATCACACAAAGGACTGTTGAAAAAGGAAAGAATGACCTGGAAAATCTTCTGGTAGTCATATAGCTCGTAGCAATGTTTATCACGCAGCCCTTCTCCAAGAAATCTGAGAATCCACTCGCGTTCTGTTTTATACTGGAAGCCATAAATAAAATACCAGCATCAGACTTTTCAACATAATACCTACTCATAAAGAACCTGATTCTCTGGAAGTGCCAGCACAACACTTAATAGCTTGTTCTGGATTACACAGTTTCAACCCTATCAAATTTAATCAATAACATCCATCAGTAGCAGTTACTCTGCAGCTCAAATATGCACTGATAACAGAACTTTAAAAGTTGCTGTTTCTAAAATACCTCAGTTTAACTCAATGTTAATAATCTAAACTCAAATATGAATATAAGCTAGCCAAGGTAGAACATTGTTTGTTGTGCTTACAGAGCACACAGCACAACTCATGAATTCACTATCTGTTGCTATTAAGAAAACAACAAAGAAACCCAGAAAAAACACTTCTAATCCAAATATAAAGCAAAACAAAGCTGCCTATAATTAACTACCTCTGGAAGAATAAGCTTTCACTGCATTTTTATGGTATTTTCTATTATTTTCTGAAGAATTACCTAGAATGAGATTCTTACGTTACCTCAAAATCAGAACTGTAGAAAAGCTGGAAAAATCCTGGTACTTTTCTCAGGTCCAAATACTGGTGTGACAGAAGGAATCTGTTTACCTTTATATACATGTGCTCCTCTGTGAAGAGACAATGATTATTGTGGAGGAGGATAATGCTCACAACACAACCACACAAAAAAATAAATGGGACCTGTATTTTCCAGCTAGATGTCAGAACAGTTCATTCATTACAGTGAGGAGACCTCCTGCTCCAAGGGTCTTTATATTGTTGGCTGCCCCTCCCCTTCTCTTCCACAAAATGAAAAGCTTACTGAGAGTGTGCACAAAGCAGGTGAGAAGATAAACATTTAACATGGCTCTGAATTCAGCAAATCTGATGTTACTTCATTGACAAAAGAGGAATCTGCAACATGTGAGACACATTGCAAGCCTTTTTAACCTACAGATCAGACACGTCCCCTGTGAGCAGCAGAACAAGTTACCCAGAGGGATCATACAGTTTCCACCCCTGGAGGCTTTCTAGGATCAGTCTAGAGTTTGAAGGTTTTCTAGGATAAAGCCTTGAGCAAAGTGGTCTGCCCTCATAGCTGGCCCTGCCTAGGGCAGAGGGTTTAGCTAGAGAACTCACAAGGTCCCTTCCAGAGTGAACTACTCTCTGATGCTATGATCTCCTTTACAATAGTAATTTATGTTCACTCCATGTCTAGGGACAAAAGAACTCTCTGGCCAAGCTACTCTGATCTGCTGAACAGTACCTGCACATTCATCCATTATAGTTTCGCTCATCTAGTCCTCTGCCCACCTCCACCCCAAAATCACGAGGAGGGAGTAGCTTCATTCCTGATGGATCAGACTGGTTTCGCACACAAATTAAAATGGCACTTCTTGTTTCTCCAGTAAGGCAGTCTACACGTGCACTGAAAGTTTCTTTGAAACACAGGAAAATATATATTTCAAAGCTATCACATCTTCCAGTATCAGTCAAGGACATTGCTCCATGCTCAGTGACTCATCCCAGGAGTTCAGCAAGTGCAGTAGGTGACAGTACCTGGCTTCAGAATCTGCTGTGCCACACGAGCAATGTAGAGGGTCAAAGAGAAGGTAAATCTGAGGTTTGGCTGCTCGATTCCATTTTGCACAGCATCCAAGAGATACAGCAACTGCAGAACAAGAGCCCAGGGGAGAAAAGCTTGAAGCATAACCCAAACAAATACATGAATACATAAAAATGCTCTTAGGATACTTTGTAGGTCATAAATCAAATACCAATCCCATCAGGGATCGGTACAAATAAAATTCCTAAGAATTTCCAAAACACATTTTCCTCCTTTTTTCTGCTCGTTGATTAGAACAGGAGGAAACACAAAGCAATAGAAGAGAAACAATGGAGCATAAAAAGCTTCTTAGCTCTCTCACCGTGTGCATATAACTGGATGAGTGAAGCAGCAACTCTCCCATCCATGACTCTGAATGTCTAACCTGGCAAACTATCAACTGAGCTCAGTCTTACCTGATTCTTCTCTCGAAAGCGAGCTCCTTCCAGATGAGAACGAAAGGAAGCGAGGACAAAATATGCAGCCGCTCTCATGTTGGAATCGTAGCTGCTAAGGGCAGCTACTGTTAGACCCAGGGCATTGACTTCAACAAATTTGTGACAAGCCACTACACACTCTGTGTAGGAAGAGAGAAAGAAATGGAAGAAAAACACTCAGTACAATATATTGACATGTCAGAGTACATAACAGTACTATAATCCTCAGCAAAACTTCTACTCATAAACATCAATTTCTAGATCTGCCACTACAAACTATTACCTCGCTGCATGCTAAAAGCTCCTCCAGCTAACAAAGGAATTCTGCAAATCACTCTGAATCGGAATTCTTTACCTGAACTAAGATTAGTGTGGTTAGTCTCATTTACATAATAGCCATGATTCTGCCTGCTAGACTATGCAAAGCTAGAAATAAATTCTGTAAAGACATTACATCTCTCACCGTTTTAGGAAAGTTAAGTACAAAGAACAATAAGAGGAAAAATTCTCCTCCTCAAAACATTATCTTGGCAAGTCTGTGCCTGAAAGAAAGATCAGCATAGCCACAAAAAAGCCTATCTGCACTAATAAGCTTCTCTAATAAAACAGACAGGAGAATAATACATAAATAAGCCACTAGCCACACCAGCTGCTACTGTGCAGGCATGAGCGATTCTGCTGGTAAGACATTTCTAGGTGAAGTAGTAAACTGTGTCCCTATGCCCTCCTAAGGCAAACAAAATCCAGTAATAAACAGTAATCAGCGACACAGAAAATACTCTCTTGAACCTAAGATTTATCTGCCATAGCAGTTTGCTATCAGGATTTAGAGTTCTTCATTTAAGGGCTACGCGTTTTGAAGAGCTTATGCCATTTCTACCCACTGACAACTAGAAATTACTTGATGTAAAACCTCAGAACACCTCCTGTGCTATTTCTACTCATATTCCATTCACCAGTAGTGCAAAACAATATCACCTCAGTTGTCTTTCACCAGCTAAAGTGCAAATGTATTGTGGTTCTGAGTTTAGCAAAAACATTCACATATTTCCCTGAAATTCACGCTGAAGGTCTAGAGGAAGTTTCCGAGAAACAAATATTCCTTTTTAAGAAGATGCTGTAGTCTTCCTGACAAGTACCTACATTTGGTCCACTAATCTCCTCCCCCACCACACCAACCACCTAATTAAAAGAAACGTATCTTAGATATATCTATGTAAAAATCACATATTATTTATGTCCCTACACTAGCAGCTGGGTTGTGTTTCTCTCACCTTTTCCTCAGCTACGAAAACTTCTATTTCAATTTCATGCCTGGTGGTTTCATACCCAGCTCTGCTAGTTATGGGCCAGGCAATGGCAGGGTCTCCACCTCCCAGCACTGCCTCCCAGCCAGCCCACTGCAACACAACCAGTGCAAAAGCATCACTGAATTGCAGTAACAGATCTTTTCAGTGATTCCTCATCAAAGCACGTCAGATTTAACTTGTGTAATTCAAAACACCTCAGTCATTCTCCTAGTGAGCAAAAAGATCCCTCGTTTGCTAGCATTTGATACCTCTTACATTACCAGAGATCACACAGATAGAACTCTATCCCCTTTTACTTCCAGGCACTGGGTGAGGCCGCAACTTGACCGGTAAAGGGAAAGTGAGGAGTGTGCAACAACAGGGCGGGAAAAAGAAACAGCCCAAAGACATGTATCTATGTCACCTTCTGCCTGTGACAAAGCAACTCCACAGTTCCCACTCTTCAGGCAAGATGCAAGGGTGCAAGGTAAGCACTGGGAAATGGATGCTTTCTGTAGAATCCTAAGTGAACAAGAAATGATGATCTAAGTGGTTAAGTCACCATCCCTAAAGGTACTTAAAAGACTGTGGTGCTTAGGAACACAGTTCACAGTGGTAGACATGGTAGTGTCAGGTTTACAGCTGATGATGTTAAGGGTCTTTTCCAACTTAAATGACTGTAAAACTCATCTGACTGCAGAGGATTCTCCATGAACAGCCCCAGTCTATATAACAACATCTTTTCAGTACAGAATCAAATGTGTTGCATGCCCTTTCATAGCAAGCCCACATGGCTCTCCTCCAGACTGCAGTTCTTGAGAACTACTAATGTGCACCAACTAAACAGATAAAGTGGATAATTTTATGGGGTGGTACCACATAGTGAAATCCAAGGTCCTCATTCCAGCAGTAAAGTTCATGCTGATCACAGAAAGATTTATGTGGAAAACTTTCTCCCACTGAAAACATGCCGTGGAAATATTTTCCATCCAGCTGACCTTGGAAAGTGCATTCAACAACTAACAAAATAACAAACTGTTATTAAAAAAAAATAAAAAAGCTAATGTCTGATATACAGTTTGTTTAAAGTACCTTGAGAACCATGATGGAAAGCTTTCCACAAGATGCTTATCACAGCTAAAGTTAGACAGAACTTGCTATCTGCCCAATTCCAGACTTATTTTGTACTCAGTGAGCATTAAACACCGTGCAGCAAGTATACATTTATAAATTCAGCAGTTATATAACATCTGTGCACAGGGCACTGTGCAGCCAGTACAAAGAGCAAATAAATAAAGAGAAACTGGGAATTCCAAGAACAGCTGACATGGCTTAGGAGTGCCAGGGGACTTGAACTCATAAATCTCTTGGGCCCTTTAAAAACACCCCTCATAGCACACAGTCTCTCACTTAGCATGGAGCAGTTCAGAGAACTATTTTTCTCCTCTCCTGTTTTAGAGACAGCTTATGTGTGACTATATGACCTACAAAGGTCCCTTCCGATGCCAAGCATTCTCTGTCAGGATAGTCACTGGCTCCACAGCTCTGCAAGAATACAAGGTGTAAAAGCTCCCTCAGCCTCACTGCTCCCTGCACAATTAGTCATCCTCGCTGGTTGACTGGTGCTGCTGAGGTTGACCAACAGCCATCAAATCCCTCCCAAGAGCTAAGTGGTGGCCTCCAGCTGGTGGGTGACGATGGCAGGTGCATGACAGCAGTGCTTTTTAAAATTTGCACCCATGCTCGGAAGATGCTGGCTGTCCATGTTCTTCATCAACAACAATCTCAAAACCCCAGAATTAATTAGATCATCTAAGATCCATCCTACTGCAAAATGCCAAATAGCTCTGGTACCTTTCTGCCTCAGTAAATTAAAAGACAGTTCTTTTTACTGCTGTCAAAATTACAGAGTGGTTTAGAACTATAGCTAAGTACAGGCTAAGAACACACGAGACAGATACTGTACTATAAGGGTACAGCTGAAGAAGGATTTTAAGTACAATTTCACTGAATTACAGTCATCAGCCTGCCAATTGTTTCTGATAGTATTGTTGTGGAAAGCCAAATCCAGCTGTAGCTACACAGTGGTTAACCATAATCAACATAGGGAATTCCATGTGAGACTTGCCTCACTTTGATTTTTAAGAATTCTCTAAATAGACAGCATGCCTGTGAAGTACAGTAGGGATGTGCAAATGTGAAGCAGGGTCATATCAAACAAAAGAAGTGAGTCTAAGCAACTGGTTTTTAAGCACCAGCGTTAACAAAGCTGGTGAAGGGGCTGGAGTCTTAAGAGAAGCAGTTGAGGCAACTGGGGTTGTTTAGCCTTCAGAAGAGGCTGAGGGGAGACCTCATTGCTCTCTACAACTACCTGAAAGAAAGTTGTGGAGAGGTGGGTGCTGGCCTCTTCTCCCAAGTGACAGGGGACAGGACAAGAGGGGATGGCCTCAGGCTGCACTACGGGAGGTTCAGACTGGATATCAGGAAAAAAAAGCTTCACAGAAAGGGTCACTGGGCATTGGGAGAGGCTGCCCAAGGAGGTGGTTGAGTCACTATCCCTGGAGGTGTTTAAAAGATGGGTAGACAGGTGCTCAGGGACATAGTTTGGTGGCAGATAGAAATGGTTGGACTCGGATGATCCAAAAGGTCTTTTCCAACCTAGTGATTCTATGATTCTGTGTAGAACTCAAACCTTCTGAGCACACGCTCATTCATGACAAACTACACACCAATGCATCTCTATCCAATGGAAAATGAGTTGGCTGAAGTTTTCCAATACTATAAACACACCCTGTAACAGGCCAGATCTCCAGTCAATTCAGTTACAGTGTCCCCCACAGAAATCAATACCGCTGCAGAGAGATTCACTCTGGTCACACAACAATTTTACTCTTCCCCAGCAACGCTGGCTTCTGATTTATGCCCAGAGAACTCCTCCAACAGTGCACAGAATGTTCTCCAACCTGCCTTCCTAACGAGAGCACAGCTGAAACGAGATTACCGTTTCCAAAAACTCAGCCACAAAGCAGCCCCAGATCAGAGCAGTCCTACCAAGTGCAGCTGGGGCACTGCAGCAGAAGGAACCATCCCTCCCATGCCTGTTTTGATGTTACACCATAGTAGATGCAGAATATCCTACATATTCACCAGAAAAAAAAAATACAGCCTTCCACTGTGGAATATTATCTACTGATCCCCTTACGCTATTTGAAATTCATGTTGTGCTGGGGTTTGTGCTATTCAATAGATCAGAGTACATAAATCTTTGTCTACTGTTTGTCTCTTCAAAGCTTTTTCCAGTTCCAGTTTGAAAAAAAACCTCTCCTCATCCTAAGCAGATCACTTCTACATAGGGCTGACCTACTAGTTAAAAGAGCTATGAGGGAGCACCCAGTCATCTGGACAAGAGCACCTCGTCAGGAATGCACATCTGCTTCTACACTGCCCTGTTTCTGAGCAGCCAAATCTCCCTAGTTATACTGCATTATATGGAAAAGTGCTTAAAAAAACAAAACAAAAAAAAGACCAAAAAACTTTAATGCCAGTTACACCTTGTTACTTTTTAAGTCATTCTGACAATTACAATGCAATGCAGTAGGTGGTTAAATGATGTATGTTTCTTCTCTTCAAAAGCAGGCACAAATATCTTTGCAGTAGATGTAGATGCAGTAGTAGTAGATGGAGGATAACAGAGCTACAGACAGAGCCATGCAGCTCCTACACAGCAGAGTAAAATGACACCAATTGTCAAAGAGAAACATTCACTTTACCTGGTCTGGTCAATTCACTAAAGAGCTGAAGCAGAAAACACGGATCGTAGAAGTCATCAAGGCTCTTGACACTTTTATCTCTATACAGTGACTCTTGCATGTCCTGAAATCAAATCCGAACCAGCATTTGTATGGAACACCACTGATTTCCAGCTTGGTTTTAAACTTCCCCAACTACCTCATCCCATTATAAGGGAGCTGACACTATACCTTGCAAAACATAATACAACACAGGGTGAGACATGCTTGTGTTCAAATCTGCCTTTCACTATCAAGGTTCCAAAACTATTTCCTTTGATTAGCACAAACAGGTACAGAAAGAAGCATCTTAGAAAACTGTGCGAGACTGGAGAGCCCAATGTCAGTGGATCCTTACACAAACAAATTTAACAATTGTTTTAAAAGTTAAATTCTGGTCTCACTTATACATGGCAATCTTTGCAGTGCTGCACAGTCACACCTGCAGACGAGATGTGGTCCATACACTGCAACTTATTTGGAAAGTGCTCCTAAATAATTAATTCCAGCCCTCCTATGAATTTAAATGCTTCTCCTGATGTAAACAAACTGCTATATGTTACACAAATGCAAGAAAGAAATCATTACAGTGAAAGGCTCTTTTTCTACAGCAAAAGAAGGATCATTTAGCAGCCTAAAGCACCTGTGATGACAGAAGGCGACGATGCTGAGGGTAAGACAGAATTGTCTTCATCATCTTTTCCCGATCTAGCAGACACAGAATCTCCTCCATGCTTGGCTGCTGCCACAGTGACTTCCCTAGACTCTTGCAAGTCTTGTGGTGCTCCACAGCAGCCGGACCCCACAGCAGGATTCTTAAACATTGTTACAAGTAAAGTTATGAGTCAATAGACTGCTAGTACTGAGTGAAACGCAATTACAGAGGATATAAATTAATACTTAAATGGGAACTTGAAACTAGAACTCGTTTCCCTGGCAACACCTTTTTAATCCATTGAAAAGCTTTTCAAATTCAGTCTAAGGGTGTCTCATTAACTATTTCCTAGACTGTTAATCCAACTCGGAACTTACTTTCTCAGAAAAAACACTTTTGTATTTAAGCTACCACTGAAGGTTAGTACAATAGCAGCTACATGAAGAGACAGCGATTAAGACCTGGTCAGACAAGGTTGTCTCAAATGCAACTAATATTTCAGACCGGCACAGTGGTTGGGTAAAACCTAAATCCTTATTCTCCTCCTCCGAGTTGCTCCTAAGATCCCACTTACTTTGCTATCATGCTTGAAGTGCTATTTATACTGTTATTTATTATGTGGTTACTGCCAACAGCAATGCCTCACTGCCAGTGAGGCAGCTGGAGGAAAGGTGTTATGCCTGTTATACGCAGAACCTGAAGGTTCCCATATGTAACACAAGTTGGACTCCGCTCAGCTACACATACAGCAACTTCTCCTGAGTGCCCTCTATAGTCACCCAAATACTTCACTGCTGGGATCAAGTCTAACCAAGCATCCAGCTACCAATTCACTTCAGGGTACACTATGATACTGCTTCTCCTTTTAAAAGGTTACTAATGTTTTGGGACCTAACCTACCTCAGAAACAGGTATCCACCGCACCTATGCAGTACACTGCTAGTGCCAGAACTATGACTTCTGAAAGCCACTTAAGTTCGCTGCTGACAAGAACTTTCATTCCCTGTCCCCCTTCACAGGCTGCAAGGACTACCTATATTCTCCGACAAAGCTAAGGGAGGTTCTTAATTCAGAGTCCATTCCCACTCCAACTGCCTGAGTCAGTACTCTTCCACTGCTGTTAATATTTATGCATATATCTCAAAGACAAAAAAGTGCATTTAAGCAAAGCAGACCAAAAACATCAGCATAGAAGAACTAACTGTTAGCAACAGAGTTCCCTGTGGACTGCTTGGGTGCAGGGCCTGAAAAGAAACCAAATATTTTATATAATACATGGCTCTGTCTCTTACAAAGCACGCAGATGT
Source organism: Piaya cayana (assembly GCA_013389865.1). NCBI lineage: Eukaryota > Metazoa > Chordata > Aves > Cuculiformes > Coccyzidae > Piaya > Piaya cayana. The sequence goes on along the minus strand of WAAB01005815.1, from coordinate 398,312 downwards.
ACTGCGATGTTGCCCTATAAGTAGAATTTCAAGAAGACGAAAGATAAGGAAGGCCATGATACCATGTTAGTACCCAAAACCTAACAATACATGTGTTAATGCAAGAGGTTAAACATCACTCTTCCACTGGCATATTCCTCTTCAGCAATGGACCACGATCAACTCTCACCTATATAAGAGCAAGAACACTTTTAAAAAAAGGCATAGGCTGTGCTGAGTGGCAAATACTATATCCCAAGGAAACAGTGAAGGGGAAGGAGTCCTACACTAGCAACTTGTGCTTTGGCCTTCATCTGTGACAATATCCCTGTAGTGGGTCCTTACTAGGGAGAGTCAAGGACTAGTGAAATGAGACTGTCCCTCACCCAACCCAAAAGAACGACATTAAGAATAGGAAATACATAGGAAAAATGTTTCTGAAAGCAACATTGACCTCTAGGTTTGACCTTGCTCACTGTTCATGTTAGTGAAAAATATGACCCTGGAAAAGTGCCACTTGTGAGCCTGCTTATTTGCACGTAATTAGTTGAACAAAGAAAGGTGGTCAGTTTACCTGGAATTTATCAGACTTTGATTATTCTTCTCATATAACTGAAGCAGCAGCAGTATCTTCTGATCTTAAAAAAAAAAAAAAAAAGATGAAACCCAAAGTCAGTCACCTATGAAGGGGGAAAACAGGTAGGTAGTAGCTTTCCCAGGCTAAGACGCTTACCTATAGTACTCAGTGTAGCCCCATAGGCACCCAGCAACACAGCAAGGTGACTGCTCTCACAGACAGAAGGGGTGAGTTTCACAACTGTCAGCAGTATATCCACCAAGGCCTCTGAAATAAATACACAGCTTCGGCTTTGTTGCTCTCTCAGTCAGACAGCACATATATAAATACCCCACATACAGAGACCCCCTCTAAATAGATGCACACACAGTACCGTACATTTTAGATCAAGATCTGTCTCTATAAATACCAAAGAACATTTCCCCAACTACACTAAAATGATGATTATGATCCATTTAACCCAAGCAGAACAACTTCTTTCAAAGAAGTTGAAACTGTATTTCCAAGTTGGACACACAAATGTTACTGTGAGGTGATGTCCACAATGTGGCATATTACCCTGCAAAAAGTTTCCAGGTGTACACATTTGCTCTCTGGTTAAAAAGAAGTGCTAAACCTTATCCTACCATACTGCAGCTTCCTCCTCTCCCAGGAAGGCATCTTAAACTAACTCAGAAGTTAAACAGAGAGAACACATCCCAGCAAGTTCCCCAAGCTACTCAAGAAGTTACAGCAAGAACTTCCAAGTTCACGCCCCTGCTGCAGCAACTTCTCAAAATGCTTCTATACTGTGCATTTAAGAAGGGGTCAACAGAGCAGAATCCAATTAGCCAGCAAGCTACAGGGACTCTACTAGGGAATACAAAAAATATGCACCTTTACATTGTAACTAGTTGAGAAACTGATCAAATAAGTGATCAGGTTACTCAAAGGCACACAGGATATCTATGGCAGATTCAAAACCTGAAACCAGATTTCTTTACTCTCAGTATCTGAAAAGGCAAAGGTTTTTTCACCTAGTATATATAAGGATATAAAACACGAGTCAAAACAAAGCAGATCATAAGACAACAGCCTAAGTGAATACACCCTTGACACTAAGTTTCTGAATTAGTGAAGTTAGCCTCACAGAATCCATCTCGCTGCTCTACAGAAATACATTCAAAAAGTAGAACACATACAGAATGCAGCAAAATTATCACTTGTTTTTAATTTCACTGAATTTGTGACTTCTCAAGAGCTTTTTGCTCTTTTCATGGGATTTAAAACTTTAAAGCCTTTTTTTTTTTACATATTGCTCACCAATATACACAAAATTTGTTACCAACATGCTGCCCTGAGAATTTCCTCCCATTTTCTTACATGACTCCTTCAATCACTGAATCTCAAAGCTATGTGCAACAAGCAGAGGTGCATGTAGATTAAACGACCAGTTCAAGGTCTGATAGTATTTCAGTTGTCAGAGATGAAGAAATAAAGCCAGTCTTACATATGAACTAGTACAATTTATATACTCCTGGAAGGATATTCCTTGTGAAAACTTGCAATATCAAATACACAGCAATTAAATTAACATTTTTTAATAATACTTGCAAAATCAAATTAAAATCTTCAATATTGACCTGTTTTAAAATAGGCTGATACGTCACACAAGTTTCTAAAAGAACCTATATGCACTTCAGTGATTTTACACTAACAGCCTGACAGGCACCAAAAGAATCAATTCAAGATTTCAATAGGGTTTAAAGAACAAACAAAAAGCAGTTTCAGAAAATAAGTGTTTAAAACTGGCAGCCATAAAATGAAAGCAACATTTGGATCCAAGTAGAAGTAGAATTTAAAACTAAATGCTAGTATGCTGGAATTGTTTAATAGCTCTGCAAGTATATGTAGGTGGATAGGTTACTGCATGGATAGAATACAATGCAAGAAAGACAACATTACTAAATATAGTTAAAGGGAAGGAGATTAAAAAAAAATACCTCTTGTCTGGCTGTTCATGCCATCATCTTCTCTTGACCTCAGTATGGTTGACAAAAATAGAGAGTGCTGTGTGACCATCATATGAAGCTTGGAGAGCTTAACTAATCTCTGACTAAGTGAGGATTCTTTCTTGTATAATAACTGGATACCAGTGTTCAGGATTTTCAAAAATGCTTCATCTCTGTAGCGGTACCTTTAGAAGTGAAGATCACAGAAAAGTCAGATTCCAACCAAAAGGAAAGCTGCTTGAAAAAAATCTGTTTAAGACATGAGAACTTTGCAACCCAAACAAATTAAAAAATGAAAACACATGCATTTGTCTCCCCAAGCTGTTTTCTGTTTTTTAAGCTGTTTTTTGGTGTCTTAACTATAAGAAAGTCAACACAGTCACATTCATAGCTGGACAGATCTGGGTAAAGGATTAGGATTTTGCCTACCAACCTTCAGAGACCAACCCTTCAGATTAACACTTCTTCCTCCACAGAAGCCAAGATTATTCTACACCAGTTTTTATTTCTTTTCTTTAAATAGCTTACATTTAAAGGTAATTCTGTTTCCATGTGAATTGTATTTAAGAAATAACCTCAATTAAAAGAAGCTCTAACAGCATAAAACTTCCTTACGCCAGTCGAAAAGAAACAAGCCCAGCTGTGTAGTTAACTATATTAGTAGTGCTAACTGGAACACAAAATCCAAATCTGCATGTGATTGTGCAGATTCAGGCTCCAATGAAGCCAGAGGATGTGATATAAAGCGCATTCTGAGAAACAAGGAGAGCTGCCCACCTCATTGAATTAATGGGAGAGGGCGTTTCCAGTATAACACAGGTCAAGGCCAAGAGAACAGAACTGTACCTCCTACAGCACCTTTGGTGCCTCTCAAAATTACTTACTTGAGTCCAGCCTTCACAAAACTGTACCAGTCACCTGGGTCCACTTCTTCAACAAAGCGCTGTGCACATGTTAAGTAAAAAAAGGTCTTTACATTTAGCACATAGAGCTTCTGCAGATCATCAAGACCAGCAACTTCCGTTCAACAGACATATTAACGACACGGTAGCTAAACGCTCAGGTGGGACAATCAAAGGCTAACAGGGAAGAAGGCTCTTGGATGCAACAATCCTACCTCCTGCTCCAAATGAAACTGCAAGTCTTTCTTTTGTTAGTCCTGAGAGCAAGGGAGCACGTAAGCTGTATGCAATTTAGGAGTAAGCTAAGCTGTGGGTATTAAAAAACCCAGAGTCTGGGAACTTTTCACACTCCTAAAGCATAAAAGGAATAAAAAGTCTGCCAAGTTAAAGCAAGAGACCGCTACTCAGGTGCTAGGTCTCTGTGTACGTACGACGCACTTAACCTAACCAACCTCTGCATGTGGCAAACAGATGGTACCTGGTTGAACATGTTCTTTACAAAAACTGACCTTTCTTTAAATGTTATAAACCACAACGAATAACCATCAGTTTTAAGAAGACTGACAGCTGCACACACCATCACTCCCAGTAAAGGTAGGTGCTATCTTTGTCAGGCCTGCAAACACCATCTTGATGAACGCTATCAGGTAGTCTCTCGGGTCCTGCAAGAATCCCATCCTGCAGACAGACATGTCCTAAAACGGAGTTTTGCCAGAAGGCATTAAGAGGTCAAAAGGCATTCACTGCTTGCAGAGACCTTAATTTTTAAGTCATGAATGGTTCTGCCTACCTTACCAAACTACAAAACCAAATCAGCAGTACATTGGGAATGATCAAGTGGTGTTCTTTATGATCAAAATCTGGATTTCTACACATGAGCAACTGCATTCCTGCCTCAGACATCAGATGGTGTGGCAGGTGGGTCTTGCTGGAAGTCTCTCTAACACTCTATGACTTTTTTTTTTAATAAAAAAATGCATTCAAAACTGATATTATAAACTCCTAAACACTTCAAACTCTGATTTTCAAAGGGGACTGTTAGCCATCATCAAAAATAAATCCAAACTACTTTTTATAAAAGATTAGTAGGGCTAAATTAATTCCATAAAAGCTGTTAAAAGCTCATACAAGCCATAATCTATAAACAAGAAAATAAAATCCCACCTATATTTACACAAGATACAAGAGCACAATAACAAATATGTACAGTCATACTCTGGCAATGCATATAACAAAGAAGTCTCACCAATAATTCTTCCAGCCTTAGCAGCATGGACCTCTCCACTTCTTGATTGCCTTCATCTTTATTGCTGCTATACATTACAATTAACCCTTTCATGCAGGCTGATAAGAGGCATCTCCTCCAGGAATGCAGCTCTCCAGAGTTTTCAAGCACTCTAGATACGGCATCTGCCACTATCCATCTGCAAAAAGGTATTTTTTAGCATTATACCACGATTCATGTTTTTACCGAAAAGGCGTTGCAGTCCTCTCTGAGGAGAGGATCCTACTATAGCTCCCAGTATTTGTATTCGCACATATTTGTAACAATGCTTTATGGGACAAACCTAGTCTTGAAACAGGGCAACTGGATTTGCTTACCTCTCACTATTTTCTGCTTTCTCAAGAGCTGCAGGAAGCTGATCGATAAGGTTTCGCAGTCCTTTGCTTTCTGAAGATGGCAACAGCTTTGAAAGAACTTGCAGTTTCACAGTGGTCTCATGAGACACTTCTGTGTCTTGAATTACACCGCAAAGCTCCTTCCACAGAGCTTTCCTCAAGACAGGTATAACAGCCGAAATAACTGTTGGGAAAGAGCAGGGGACACAGGTTTCATTACCTAGGCGTGTTAAGCAACGATGCAAGTCACTTTTCTAACCAAGGCCCAGATTACTTAGATTTTAAGAAATTGCATTACAGTAGCTCCTAATCTGCTCAGAGAAGTCCGCTCTGTGTTGCTCCACAGCACCATTATGAAGAATTTAGCATGTGTACCAGACAATCACTTGCCACACAGCTGAAATAATTAAGACATGGGCAAACAATGCAGACCTTCAGAAGAGGGACAACCTCCTGATAAGCAGACTTGTCATAGCATCTCAGGAAGGATGAAACTTTTCCATCTGACCCTGAATTCAAAAGAAATTTTCTTGCACATCAAAAGACAGCTAACAGGTACCTCATAAATCAAGTCAGTCACATAGCAGTTTCCCCTTCTCCTCCCATCCTCTACCTTCCTATGTGTTAACGAGATCCCTTCACTACTTTAACTTCTCCTAGATAGAACTAGCCTTCACCAACTGCTACAGTCAGCCTGTTTCTGTTGCTATTCACATTTCTGTGCAGTAAGAGAAATGAAATCAAAACGATCCTCCTGTTCTGTCAAGATGAACCCTAACTCATAGTTTTGCTGGTAGAAAATTTAAGTCTTGTCAATTTAAAGCTGCTGTTGGTTTGGAAAGTTTTGCGCTGCCAGCTTAGAAAGGCATTACTGTAGGAAGCTATACTTGGAAATCTGAGAAGAAAGTCTTGGACTGTTACACTTATAAAAGTGAAAGCTTACATTCTGAAAAACATATGGCTATGGCATTCCACTCACCACACGTTCTATCTATGCCAGATAAAGTTTCTACCTTCTATATTAAAGCACATATAGGAATGGTTGGACTTGATGATCCGGTGGGTCTCTTCCAACCTGGTGATTCTATGATTTTATATATATATATATATACACACACATATATATAAAAATATAAAAGCACTTTCACATTCACTAAGTACTAAATAAGGGCTTCAAAAGAGAAGACTGGGCAACAACTGTAAATGTACTCTGCTTCAGTCTAACAGCCAAGCTTTGTCACAGTCATTTACCTTTTATGTTGCAGAGGTGTTTACCAGAGAACTGTTAGAAATTAGAGAAGTACTTCTATCACCTCTACCCATTTTGCAGAGGATCCATGATTTTAAAACCAGCAGAGCCTATTCTGAGAATGTGGCCTCCCAAATCATGCACAGGGATCGGTTGTAGCTTTACCTGTGGAAGGTCGGGTGAAATCATACTGGTCTCTGCATTGCAAATACATGTTAATGAGTGGAAGAAAGCTCTCCATGTTTGTTCTGAGGTACTTTCCAGTGGCACTGCTCAGACACCACAACTCAAACTGCAGCAGGTGAGTCCTACAGTGTTTCATCAGCATGCCCACAATGGCAAGGGAGGTTTCTGACCTTTGGTGAAGGCAGTGAACATGCACCTCTACGCTGACTGCATGTGCAAGGACTGGCTCACTTTGGAGAGCCTGAAGGAAAACTTTCTCCAAATCTTTGCTGGCTGATACTGACATCAGTATCCCCAAAGCTTTAATGTGTTCTGTGGATAGCAGCAGTTCTCCTTGCTGCGGCTGCCTTTGGTAGCGTTCTACGAGGAGCTGCACCAAAATCTGTCCATAGAAACTTAATTGTTTCCCTTTCTTAGGGGATTTTTCAGGTTTCTGAGCAATTAAGCTCATCTCAGGAAGCTGAAGCATGGTTAAAGTGATCTCCTTCAGCTGAGCAGCAGCCATGTGCATGTGCAACTCCTCCAGAGCCTCCATCTGTTGAGATTTCTTTGTAGGGACCTGGCTTCTGTCTTTTCCTGCAGCTTGTAGCTCTTTCAAGACACTTTTTGTGATTGCTTCAAAATACTTCGATAACATATGTTTCTGATCCATGCTCTGCAACATCAGGGCACTCGTCTTCAACAGCTGGAGCACACCAGAATTGAGGTGAGCTGAGAGGAGCTTCACAGTGACAGGGTTTAAATTATGCTGAGGTAGAGAACGTTGTTCTAAAGCCAGGAACCAACTCTCCAGCGTAGGATGTCTGAAAATCAACATGAGTGTATCTTCTAGTGTCTGTAACAAATGGTTGTAACATCACTGAATGGATAATTATAGTTTGGAAAAAAAAAGAAAAATAATCATCTGCCTATTTTCCAGCACGTTTATTACAATTACTGAACATAGAATTGTCTAGTAACTGGTCAGAGGATAAATATATTAACAAATTACAAGCACATAAATATTATTCTTCCAACATTTTTGATGTGGAAGCGTGCCTTTCATTTAATATTCTCCACATGCCTAAGCAGATGTCCAGAGGAAAACTACATATTCTGGGGGTTGTCAATACAATTTCAATCTGATCTCCACAAATCCACAGAACAGACAAAAGGGAGGAAAAAGCCATCCCTCCAAGTACGCAATTATCATAACTAGGCTTTACACAAGGCTGAGGGAATAGAATTTCTTCTGCAAAGGTAAGTGATCTTTGTCAGGACCTCTCCTGAATGTATTCCAGCTCAGGGGTGAGACTGTGGATGATGCAGCTTGGTCAGGTCTTCAGACAGTAGTTTTGTAACTGCTGGACCACATGCTCAAAATTCGTAAGTCCTATGTCCTAGGTCTTAACAGTATCTCTCTGTTTCCATGACTGTTTTCATGCAATACAACTTGGTGAAATACACAGTGTATGATATTTAGTTCAGCCTCTGTCCTCCTGAGGACTTGGCAAAAACTATAGTAATGCTTCTACAAAGCACTAAAGTCCTATTCCAGCCCTTACACAACAAGGGTAAGACAGACACTTTAATCCTAACTGAAATTCACATGACTATTATCAAGTCACAGCACTCAAAGCCTGATACCTACTATATTACATATTTTCTGTTACATTTAGCCAATTCCATGTTTTGGTCGTCAGTGACTCAGTATCAACATAAAATGTCCTATGAAATTGTTCATGTTTAAGATCATTTGCTTTAATGAATGGTTCAGCAAAACTTATGACTAGTTCCCTAAAGAATAAATCAAATCAAAATTCACTTGGCCTGTGTATCAAGGGATTCAGTACCTTGTTATTTGAGGACTCTTCTATAACCAGTGATTCCTCATCCATGAAGAGATCTGATTGATTCTGATGCTCTTCTCTTTTCTGCTGATAATCCAACTCTATCTGATTTCCCCGGCACAACAAGCTGCTCAGCAGGTCCACATAGAGGTCAACAAGTTGAGGACCAGAAGTTTTACTAAGCTGTGAAAATGCAACCATGTTGAAGGTTGAGAAAAGAGAATAATTTGGAGTAGAAGTATAATTATCCTACAGGAACAAAAATTAACTAAGAACTTCCTAGATTACAACCTTTTCTGGAGGAAGGAATCACTCCACTCTGTAGAAACCTAATTCTAAGAAAAGTCTCAGAGTACCAAATGAATTATAGATTTTGATCTATACTGCAACTTTTGGTGTAACACAGGCCAAAGAATTTCACTCTCAGGAGAGGCTTCTTGTGGAGACCCAGGAGCTGGATTAAAATTTGCAGTTTATACGTGCTATGCACAGATCAGAAAGGTAACCCATGCCAAGTAAATCCAAGACTCCTCCACAGTTAGGAAGAACAGGCATTTGCTTACAAATTAGGCACAGGTTTGTCTGGTGCTCTATAGCCTCAGTGAGAGCTGAGTACACAAGAAAGCTGCAGAACTGGTTTCTTAAGTTTTAACAGCCAAGTAATTTGTACTTGCTGCATTAAAATAAACAAATACACAATATCATCACAGTACTGCTCTTACACTGCCAAAGTTCTCCACTGTGGATTTTAGGTATAGCAACACATGCTTTACTCCTAACAAAAGCTGTTCCGGAGGGAGCTGGGAAGCCAAGTCTCTCAATTTTGTTTGGATATCACCTTCCAGTAAGGTGTTACTTCCTCTCTCATAGGCTTTCTTTAGCAAAGCAGTAAATACAGAATCCAGGGCCACAGCAGATTCTTTGTATATCTCTTTGGGTTTCTTAAACTGTTTAAAATAGAAAAAAAATACATAAAAGAAAAATAAAGATTAGTATGAATCAAAAGTTTCTTTAGCTGCCTCCAACTTGGAATGAGTTCTGTGCTGGAAGTGGGACTGAATCTCCAGAAGCACAGATGTACAGTCCTTCTATCACACAGCTTATCAAAGGTGCCCCATGGCAAATGTGCACATAGCCACTGCTGGGCTAACACTGCAACCCCCAGCAGAGCTAACTAATGCGTTCCCAGTCTATATCTGGGTGAACTCCAACCACTGTAAACTTGCTCCTCAGGCCGTATTATACATTCTGCTACACTGTACCGGATCAGGAGCTGTAGTTTGGGTGACTGTGTACAACTCCTGAGCCCTGGTTTCATTTCCCAACCACAGCACAGACATCCTGTATCATTCGAGAAAAGCCCTTGAGCAAATGCGTGTCCCATTGTGATCAAGAAGCAACACAGAATTAGTTTACTGTAAACACACTTCCTGATGAAAACGTAAACCTTACACACTGTAAGGTTTCACAGTAAAACTGTCTCAAGCATTTAAGTAACTTCAGGTATTCCATACCACAGGTTCCTGAGACTGCTGAGGTATCCAGAGTTTATAGTACTGGTTAAATTGGTAAAGTTGAGGATACTTGGAAACTTTCAAAGACTGCAGATCTTTATCATAGTGCTGGAGCATCAAGCAGAGGGCGAGGGGTTCTCTCTGTGAGTGCAGGAGATCAGTGAAAACAGCAACAAGATATTCTACGATGTGTGCTCCTAGAAAAGCAAACCAGAAAAAACTAAACTTCTGTTGACAAAAGTAATCTGCACAATCACAGGCACGAGGGCAACCCCCCCTTTCCTTACAGCCTGGGCAACAGGCCATATAACACCATTTAGAAAAGTACTGAATAGGATTAAGAGGTGTTTGTGATAAGCTAGACAAGTGTTCCTCACCCATTCAGGTATCTGGAAAAATCCTCCATACAGTAGTCCCTGTTGAGCAAATAATCATCCCACTTCAAGATACACACTCAGGTTGGCCTGTTTCCTTCCAGACAAGCATAAAACTAACTCCATCTTTACTGTGTTGTGCTAAACTTGTCCTTATGCATCAAAATACAAACCCCAGCCAAACACCACCTAAGAAGAAGAGAACTGATTTGCATCAGGGAACACACCCAGGTTAACATGCACTGGTTAAATGTGGAGGATTTTCTTTCAGAACTAGGACTTACAGTCCCACCCCAGGTGCCACTGAACAGCCAGACAGACACAAGACTCTCTGAGGTGCTGTAGGGTTGGCAAATCCTGCTCTGAGGTCAAACACTGCCCCTGAGACTCCTCTATCCACCAAACCCTTTCCTCAAGGAAGAGGTAGAAGTTTCCAACAATCCCTAAAGCTTCATCTCTGAAGAAGTTTTCTTTGGAAAACACATCCATTTTCTATTCAACAGTCCAGTCCTCTCTCCCCTATATAGTAGAAGCTCCCTAGAGTCAAATGGCAGTTTACAGAATGCCTCCATTTCCATCTATTTTCCATACTCCAGAAACTAAGAGAAAGCTTCTTTAGGGTCTGAAAAATGGACAGAAGTACATCATAAGCTTTAACGCCTCTCTTGAGCAGAGAATACCATGGCACGGCACCTCATTCTGCTTGCAACACAGATAAAATGTCTGGAGGAGCTCATTGGGCAAGAATGATCCCACTTCCACTCCATTAGTATAGAATACATGCAGGAAAAAGGAAGTCTACCTGTTCCATTTTCAGTCTGAAGCAACAGCATATTCCTGGCTTCTAATGCAGCAGGGACAACAGCACTGAATGGAAATGTTTGGATAATCATGTCTTCATTTAAAGTGAACCCAGTTTCTTCATCTAAGCCATCACTGCCCTCCATTAGGACATCCATCATATCAAGGACATCTGGTAAGTGAAGAAAATATGCAAACAGAGGATTCAAAACTAACAACAAAGTAACAGAGATGGAATTAACTACTCCAGAAATACAAGGTAGCTTCCTAATTCCCAAAGCAGGAAAAAAGGACTAAATAAATTTGTTTAGCAATGCAATGGCAAATGCAGCTGTAGAAATCAGCCTCTTGCTGTGCGCTTAACCTTACTTTTTGCCTTTCAACACTGCTATCCAGCTGACAGAAGTAAGGGAAAAGGCACATCACCTACTGCTATCATGAGCATATCAGTGACAGGAAATGTGTATGGGGAAGTACAACAGAATCAGCCACTTCCCCATTCGAAGAACACCCTGAGCCATCCTTGGAAGAGCTCCTCAGCTCTATATGGCCAGAAAATCAAATCTCAGTCATTAAAGAGTCAAAGACAGCTTTAACATACAAAAAAGATACCATATATTCCATGGCTGATACTATGTCTCTGTAGTGCTGTCAACTCAAGGCAATGGATTCATCTGGTACCAAGTGTTAAACTACCTCATTGGCCTTACATTTATGTACTGCAAAATCCTACACTCAGACTGTTAGAGCAGAACAGCTAGCACATGGTAAGCTGTCTAACTGCCCATCTCTGCAGAATTTTGAATTTGTCTGCAGTAGGCCTATTATTGGTCTCAGAAAGCAGAAACAGCAAATTCTATCTATGTGCCAGGGAGTAAGGAAGTTCCCTGGGCACTTCAGCCCTTTCCTCCTGTATGAAAAGGGAGAGGAACTGTAGCAGTTTTCATTTTACTTTGAAAATGCTGCTGCAGTAGCCTGAAGAGTGATTTAATATACAGTTAAAACAGTGTAACTGCATCAGAAATTACTTCTGGGAGTAAAGTGGTAACTTTGCATTTCATATTTCTACTTCTAGCACTAAAAGTAACTGGAGGGCTGAATTCTATAGGTCCTGTAGGATTTCTAATTATCAATTGCCAGTTTGCAGATCAGGACTAGAAAACTTAGCATAAAGTCTTGAAATTCTCTGTTGTTGAGGGAATCGCCACATACCATCAATGTGAGACATGGGGATGCTGACGTTATCAGAGTCTTGTTTAGACATATTAACTTGGAGCATACTGGCTTCCTGAACAAGGTCTGCTGCTTTATCTGTATACGGATAGGGGTTTGTCACCAGTTTCAACAGGATCTGTTAACAAAGGTTGAGAGAGAAAGGTTGAGAGTGCACAGGCTATTAAGTCTATGGGAATCATACCTTGTCAAGAAAGACTATGTTCTAAAAGAGGATGGAAGACGGGAAAGTTTTAGGAGGACAACTTCCACATACTTCTGCATGAATCTGCCTACAGTTACTGCTGTACACGGGACACTGGGTCTGATGGAGAAAAGAAACATCCACTACAATTTTGCATCTAAAGTGCTACCACAGACCAAGTCCCTGGGGAAACTGCAATGAAAAGGAAGCACTGGGCATTTAACATCTTGAAAAGTCAACGGGAAATGTCAGCTTTTCTTGTAGAAGATTACAATTTGCTCAGGTCTGATGATTTTGGCAGGTACTGCCACAAAGAAAAGGGAGATAAGAGCTACATCACCGCCCCAGAATTCTACATCAACAACGCTGCAATAACACCTTAACTTTCTGGATTTAATTTTCCTCTAAATCATTTCACTGTCCTCCCACTCAAGACAAGAAAGATGTCAGCTCTGCATAAAGAATTACCAAACACTGCTTTTCTCAGAATTCATTCACTGATCTTTAGACAGGTTTCTCAACAATAGCAACAAAATAGTTAGTTTCCATTAATGCTATTCTTAGCATTGTTTATCCAGCTAATATGAACAGTTACCCTTTCCAAAAATTGAATCACTGCTTCCTTTTTGTCTTCTTTTGTATTATCCAAGTGTTCCAGCCAAACTGAAAGTTCCTTCCACGTGTATTCAAACACTCCACTGTCACGTAAAACCTGTTCAGAAAATAAAAGCGAAGGTTAAAATAAAAAGCTAAAATAACAAAACACTAAAAAAGTACAGATATTTTTGTACAGCAACATCATGTTTTCTCCTTGAAAAGAAAAAAAGAAAAGTAGGTTCATAGAAATATCTGCCTCCCTCAGTTCACAAGGTCTTATTCCCACTCACCAGGGCCACTCTAACTGCATAACAAAGGGCAAACCTGAATGCATTTTTTAAACCAGTATTTCCCAAGCCTCTGCCATCTGATCTCAGTGTAACTAGGACCAAGGTCTAGTGTCTCCATCAAAGCTGTTTTGCTTACTGCTCTCTCAGCAAAAGCAGCAAGAGGTGATACGTGACTATGTTACAGGCAATGAAAGAAACCCTCTGAATTTTGCCAGACACACACAGGTACCATAGGGAAAGGGTAAGAAGCAGTCCTGGGAGAAAGAAAGGAAATTTTAAAGAATGATCAAGAAGTTACAAGCAAAACATGGCTTACTCTCTCACAACTGGGAAAATCAGCTGAGAGGAACCTCTCTCTGCTCATGTCTTTCCAGAGCCTCTCCACACCTGCTGTCTGCCGCACAAATCCAGTACAACTCCACTTGGTTTCTGCCTTCACACTGACAATGTGCATGAGATGGATCCCATGCACACCCCTTCAAGTACGCTGCAAATATCTATTCCACCAGACTGGGCAGAGAGCACAGTGATCTCACTCTGAATACTCATTCCCATGCATTTGGAATACAATAGCTCTACAAGCACTCAGGGTGCAAGAACCAGCTTCAATGCTTGCCAGGGCAGTATGCACTGGATCCAGAGGCCTACAGTGCTGCTCACTGCAGCAGCCTCTCTGCTGCTTCATTGCTCAAGGCCTAAAGTACAGGGCCAGAGAAGAGCTGGCTGCAGCACAGAGCCACAGCCAGGTCCAACCCATCTCACCAGTTCCAGCCTGCAAAAAGAGCCTTATGCTGGACAGCAAGTGGCTTGAAAGACCAGATGTGTCCCCTGCCACAGGGACTACTACAGTGCTGTCTCACAAAATGGGAAGGAAGATGCCCCTAAAGCACAGCCAAAGGTAGGAGCCAGGATAAAGGCAAGCAAGACTTCTGCTTTAACCACGACAAGTCCTTCTGTTGTCAGCAGTCAGTCAGCACAAAACCTACCGATGTCAAAGTTGCCTGCACACAGAGTATTTTGTCCCCTCACTTTAGTACATCTTAGTATTATTTCAGAGGAGCAGGCTATACTGCTTTAAGGGGGTCGCATGTCTTAACACCATTACAGCAAGAAAAAAACATGCCATTCCTTTAAAAACAACCTACAAAAGGGCTTAAATTACTTGAACACTACTGATATAATATAAAGGAAAATCATGGCTAAATTAAATCTAAATCAGGCTACTCGTGTTTAAGAGCTGGGCAAGTGGGTAAACAGCCAAATAAATGAACAGTAGGTCGTGACCACAGCAAGGTCCAGAGAGAAGTGTAGGCATAGTCACGGTTGCTGTGGGTGGCAAGGCAGACAATTTTACCACAATTAAAATATCTAGAATTTTTTGCCCACTATCATGCTATCTAAATTCAGACCCTGACCTGAAGCACCTAAATTAGGAACTTGGTGACCCTCTGTTCCTTCTTTAAAAGAAAGGAAGGAGAAGGAGGGAGAAGAGGAGGAGGAATGGCTGTCTGAAGGACAATCCAGATGACAGGCAATTCGAACTGCACAGTGGTAGAACCACCTGCCCCTCATACTCAACAACAGAAAAAACCTTGACCAGCTTCCCACCACAGGTATCTATGTTAAATGACTGTAATTATGCAGGATGAATCCATGCTCTGATTGCTCCCCACACAAAAAATACAAAGGAAGTTATCAGAGCTCATTCGCTCTACATTTACTCTGTGTACACCACCATCAGTTATAAAAATAACACTGCTGCTTACACGAATCTGACAGGATAATTAATAATGAATTGAAAGAAAGAAGGGGGGAAAAAGATTCTTTTTAAAATAATTAACTATTTTTGGCAGAGTCTTGAAATAGAAATACACTTGCAGCTCTCATGAAAACAGGCAGGAACAGAATGTGAAATCCAAAAACATGCCTTCCGATTATATGGCACTGTGTTGAAAAATAAGCAGAACACACTCATTAGCAGCTATTCTTAGCAGCCTTTCTGCTGACATAACTGCCCTGACTTCACTGCTCCTGTATTCTCTTCAGAAAAAAATGAAATGAACTGAATCCAAAAGAGGAAACAAGAATGACTCGGCCAGCCCACATCTGTACTCAGCAAAAGAATCCAAATACACTACAAAATCAGTACTGAGTAGCTTTTGATTGAGGTATTCATTACTGACAGACAAAGTTAATCTGCCTTTAATCCCTTACAGGAATCAAGAAAAACTAAAACCTAATTCAATCACTAGTTTTGGTGTAAAGGTTTGAGCATTACAGTTGGACCCTTTGATTTAAGCTAAATGCAGAAATTACATGCACAAAGCTGTATACAAACCTGTATGCCTCTATTTCTATGGGACACTGCAAAAGGAGCCCGGTTCAGAGCTTGAAACAGCTTTTGGGATTTTCTCTTGGGAAGGAACAGTTGTATGGTTGGGTTTGTTTTTAATGAAGGTCACTGTCCCTACTGCAATAACCAAGATGCCCAGTTTTAAAAAGGTACTAGAACTGACAACCATCAGTGCCCTCATGATATTTGTAGTTGATCAGAACTTCTGAGAAGTTAGATAACTTATTCAAATGCACAGAGGGGATTTTATTTCATTTTTAAGACAAAAGTACTCTTTGGATCAGAGCTTGCATCAGACTGTAACAAACAGGACTATATTGCAAGGCTAGAGCAGACTAGCTAAGGCTTTAGGAAGGCTAGAGTGATGAAGCTCAGATCAAATAAACAGGGATAAAAAAGAAACTTCAAATAATCTCTTCTTGATAATTTTCAAGATCTTTACAGGTGCAAACTGCATCAATTTATTACAGCATCAGAATTAATTCAGCCTAAGGGTGTGTGCAAACATTAAAGATACTTTCCCTACTATTTCACCAACCATTACAGCAAATGCAGTTGACAGAATTTACTTTCATGAAGTATTTAGCTAATAGGTAGTTTTCTAGCAGCAACATCCACAAACAGTCACAGAAAACAGGAAAGACGACTGTTGGCAGCACAGCTATTTAGTAAAGGTATCTCCTTTAAGAAAAAAATTAGAATACAGAAAATCTAGACCAACATGATACAGCGACGATCCCGATACTTCGGATCAACCACTTACCTTGATGATCAGTTTTTTGGTAGAAATTTTCAAATGAGAATGGTTACTTGTAACAAACATTTTCATCAGTAAGTAGAATACTGATTTTTCACCAGACATCTTCTCAGTCTCAGAAACACCCTAAAAGAAAAATATTAAAATTCACCGAGGCAAGAAACAAAAGGTACCATTTATACTCCTTCGCATTCAGTGCACCAAGAAGATGAGTACAATGTTTTTTTGGAAAGAAGAAAAGCAATAAAAACACCAACTAATACAGTGGTCCAAAGTAAAGCCACCTTCCTCCCCAGTCATCTATCCTACTTCTGTAATCCCCTGGAATTCAGATTTCCTACAAGTACTGTCTGAATAAGAAATATAATCATTTAAGAGATTGATCCCCAAGGAACAGGAAAACAATGCAAGTCATGGGGATGCTGAATACTATCTGAACAAACGACAATCCTTCAGCCACCTCCCCCTGCATTTGATACCTAACAACTGTGACCCTCTGTAACTGTCAGACTTTGTAATTGCCAGGCTTGGATTTTATCTTTTCTGTCAAAACTTCTCTGTACTATAATGGCAAAGCCATAAGAAAACACTTCCATTTCTTTGCCTATTTCCAGGCTTTCCTCTGCTTTCTCTTAATGCTCCTCAACCTTCCTTACAGCCAGCTGGAAAGGACAGAAAATCCCCGGCAAGGCAGGGCCACAATTCATGACACCCATGGGTGTCTCTGCTTGCCTAGGTACACTCCTTTCTCAGACATAAAAAGCAGGCTTTCTACAGCTCTCTTACTTCACAGGCCTGCAGTAAAGAAGAGAGTGGGAGCCCTGATGGTTTCCAGTAATCACATAGAGGAGGGACAGCCTTCACAAATGCCAAAACCTTCTCTGGGAAGAGGTGGGATGACTCCCATCAGCAGCTTAGGTCTGAAATCTCAGACTTGCCAGACAAGTGGAAACCAGCAAATTCTCTTGCCCCACTCCGAGCAAAAGAACTGAAGTAACCTTGTCCAGCTTCTTCAGGGAGGCAAAAGTTTCTGCCATAGTAGAAAAACTTTTCAGTTAAGCCTCCAATTCAATTCCTACTGGTTTTACAGAAGGGTCACCTCCTAAAATGACTGGACTGGACTTAGTTTAAAACCTGGCAGTGCTTCATGTAAAGATTTGAGGACAACAGGCCAAAGAAACAAAAATCTGCCTTTAAGTCTCTTACCTGTACTCTGAACCAGGCAAATTTATTTGCAGGAAGTTCCAAAGCCACTTTCAGTATATGATGCTGCAGTACAGGAGGGACCTCCTCTCGGAGGCCCTTTTCGGTGACAATACCTGAGGTGTTAAAGCAATACAATCAATTCATATTAGTATATCTTCCTGAGATTTCAGAAACACTAATCTTTTAGGATTTCAAACCATCACTGTGAGATAAGCTGGCAATCCACAAGTTTTCATATGAGGAGATCCCCAGACACATTATGATTATGTCTGGCCAGTCTAAGGTTGGAATACAGCTCTCACCACAACAGGTGTAACATTTGTGTTGTGCATGGGAATAAAAAATCCTTTCTGTCTCAGTAAATCTGAAAAGCTGTGTCCTACAGGAAGTAAAGAAGGTGGATAAACTGGAAACTAAAATACAGAACTTAAGACAATAACAAATATCAATGCTTATACTATTACAATTTTTGCTACAGGCAATGGAACTTACACTTGCGTCTCTACCTACTTCACTTTTATCATCTGCTTACAATGACTGCTATAGGATAAACTCAGAATTCTTCACCTTACAGGTCACAAAGCCGTGCTGAGACTCATTCATAATGTGCTCCACAAATTGACCCACCCATGCATTAACTGTAGTTAAGTTACATACAGAGATCAGTTGTATAAAGCTTTAATGTCAATGTGCATTTCATAGTCCGCGTACTTACTTTGCAGTGCACAATGAAGAGAAAACAATACATTTTAAAAATCACTAAAAACTGTAGCCAACAATAAGATCAAACAATAAAACTGTACCAGCTGTTTAAAGAACATATCGCTACAAGGTAGAAAAAATATGCTGCCTTTGGAGTGCATGTTTCAATAAGGGCAAGAAGAGGGAGCAACAGAACTCTCAAGGTGGCATCTGAGAGAACAAAGTTTCATGATTAATTTACACCATTGTTTCTACCATTCATATAATCTTTCATCAAAATTAATATCAAAGGTTCACTTCATTATATTTGTTTTGAGAATGACACTTTGTATTGCATTCTGTTCAACTTTTTTTTGTTCACATTGTAACAAAACCTATCACCAAAGAGATTCCTGCCTCACAAAATGCTGTCCTGTCTTTTGTCCATTTTGAAGAAAGTAGACGAATGCAAGAAATAATGGGATAAACAGGGTATGTGATTTGGTGAGTCACCAAGTATACAAACCAATTAAATACACTTGACAAAGGGAGGAAAAACCTCATGCACGAGACAACTGATCTAGAGGGTTTTTTTGTTTAAAGCCCCTCTTTCCTCTGATGGACTTCAATTAAAGGCATTTACACAACTTCCATCTTTACACATACCACACCTGCCTAAAACACAGAGAGTTGCTCTGTTTTGGCGGTCCACAAGTTCTGGTGGCCCACAGGCAGCAACAACACCCAATGCTGAGACTCATTCATTCCAGCTCTCCTCCATTTTGCTCTCCTCAATTTTAAATGGCTGTATTTACTGTACCACAAGCAGTATTGGAGGATCTTGCCCACAGCCCATAATTTGCGGCTTTATCATCCTTGTTGCATTAAGCAGGTACATACACCTCTGTTTATTTCTGCCATATAAAGAGGAACATCCTCTGTGAACCTGACATCAGAGACAAAAATACAACAATATTGCTAAAGTGCTTCCACATACCGATCTTCCACAGGAGATAATACCATACACAATACTGTTCTTCTCCAACACACAAAGTATATAGAAAAAATACTTGAACGTTAAAAGATCTTCCAGAGGAGACTGATTAATTGCTACGTTCTTCTCACCCATACCAAACTTTCTGTGAACTATTCTGTTAAAAAAAATTCTGCATCACTGTGTCTAATAAGTGTTTGTAGATTGTTGACATAGGTCTAGGAGAATCACACACCCAAATCTCGTTAAGAGTTGGACATATGTCTTCCTCAAAAACACCAGAATTAAAACCCCACAAAGACCAAATATTTGCAAGAATATAACACACAAAGAGGAGGTCTGTAGTGCAACCTACCACTTACACAACTAAGTGTAGTAAAGCAGCTACAGAGTTCCAAGAGTGCAGAATGCAAGAGCACTAAAGAAATAACAACAGTAAATGCCAACACAATGAACAAACAAAGCTAGTTCTTCCTCTGTGTACACAGAAAAGCACATTCCCTTCTATTGCAGACTTGGTAAATAAACACAGAAAACAATGAAGTTAATAGAAATACCCACTACATACCTTTTAGTAGCTTGCTAAAATCAAAATTGCTCCGTGCTACCAAGTGGGGCACAACCTTCTGATAAAGGCATATGACCTGAAGCAGTGCAGCTTTCAGAAACAGTGTCTCAGCATCATCTGAACCTGAGCAAAGCATTTACATAATTAGTTTTTCTTTCCTTCATACCAAGAGAGCACAGTGCAGCAGACGCGTTGCCAAACATGAGAATTACTAACTATATTTCTAATACACTTGCCTCTGAAATGTTAATCTTCCCCACTAACAAGAGGAAACAGAAAAAAACCACATGGAATACCCAATTTACCTCCATAGCATTTGTGTTTGAATACTTTTGAAACTAAATCATCTTCTTCTATGCTTAAATTGGCAGTTGTCATTTCTAATTTGATCTGAAAAGTGCTCATACATATAAAAGACAACCTCAACTAGAAGAATCCAATCAGTCCCAATGCTGCTTAAATTAAGTCTGAACAACAGGAAAAAAAATAAGAAAAGGATACAGTCATGCTGCTGGTTTCCAGTAACACTATTTTTATGTAATGCCAGGTAGGTCTGACTAGGGAAGTGCAAGAGGCAGTACGCTAATTTGTTACCAATTTACTACTTCAGTTAAAAGGCTTCTTTCTTTCCCTTTTCTCTTTCAAAACAATACTTTCTCAATGTGACCTCTTGGCAAAAGGAAGACATATCTGTATGAGAGAAACACCAGCCCCAGTTAAGGCTGCTGTCTACTTCCTAGGAAAAGCTACCTCAGCAGCTAAATATTCTTTTCATTTATAACATGAGGACACGTAAAAGCTACTTGTTGTCCAGTCACTTTTCAAAGGAAGCAAAAATAAATGAAGGGCAGCCAAATCTTTTCTTTAACACCTACTTTCTTCCTGTTAACTGGGTCTCCCTCAGGGAGTTATGAAGAACTGGATGGATGCCATGCATAACTCTTTGCCTAAGTTTCAACTGCGATTAAAAAAAAAAAGAATTCTTTATAGTGGCCACAGTGCAAATAAAGCTGTAGAAGGTGAGCTAAGGGTAAGTGATACACTATTATCACCCTGGTATGCAGAGAAACAATAGCTGCAGTACTTTAGAGATTAGCTGCTCCAGTGGATTCAGCAGGCACTCTACCAAAAAGAGCCTTGGAGTGTCAGTGTTGACAACCATTTTTCTGCCCAAAGCCATACACAGAAGGACAAACACTGAAAAACTCTGTGTAACATCACTGTGGAGTATGCCCTGGTGAAGGACATGAAACTAACTGTAGATTTATTGTCAGTCTAAGTAAAACATCATAGGTTGCTAGTTAAGCTACAGAGAGTAGCCAAGTCCTTCAGGGGGACACTGGTTTTGAGAAGAAACTGAAGCTTTTACTTCAGCACTCTCTCCTTCCAGCACTCACACAGTTCTAATCCTATGCTACAGCAACACAAGCATTTGTGTGCCCACAGCAACTGAACTGCTTCAAAAAAAATTATGTCATGATAAAATAACTAGGCTGAAAATCTCTCAAAAACTACTTTTCAAGCCTATGACTTTCCCCACCTGTTTTATTGTGCGGCTGTAAAACAACCCTATGAGCACATGAAGTTGAAGGATAGAAGGGTTAAGCTCAACAATGGGAAATGCAGAGCCCTGTACTAGAGAAGGAACAACCAGCACATGCTTCTCCTCTACTCAGCACTGGTGAGGCCACATCTGGAGCACTGTGTCCAGTTCTGGGCTGCCCAGTGCAAGAGAGACCTGGACACAGCAAACAGTCTAGCGAAGGGCCACAAAGATGATGAAAGGACTGGAATATCTCTTATGATGAAAAGCTGGAAGAGCTGGGACTGTTCAGCCTGGAGAAGGCTCAGAGTGATCTCATCAGTGTATATGAATACCTGATGGGAGGGTACAAAGAAGATGCAGCCAGGCTCTTCTCAGTGGGGCCCAGTGGCAGGACCAAAGGCAATGGGCACTAACTGAAACAAAGGTTTCCCCTACAGGTTGGGAACACTTTTTTACTGTGATGGTGACTGAGCACTGACACAGGTTCCCCAGAAACATTGTTGGAGTCTCCATCCTTGGATATATTGAAAAGCTGTCTGGATGCAGTCCTTGGCAATAAGGTTTAGGCAAGAGGATTGGACAAGATGACCTCCAGAGTTCCCTTCCAACTTTAACTATTCTGTAATTCTGTGATAGCAGAAAGTTAAACTGCTTAACCTCCTAGTAGCGATGGCAGTCTATATGCCAAACTGTGTTATTAGGCAATTCTGATGCTGGTCAGAATTAACCTGCTTGAAAAACTGAACAAAGCAAGGATGAGTAATAAATGCACAAGTGACACCTGGAATCTGCTGAAGCTAACAACCTTACATGGGATGAGGATTTCCCAACACCCATTCACATATATGTAAGAAGGAGCAATTCCATCCTCTCTGCCTACCATGCTGTTCAGCAGCTTCTGCTGTCTCAGACGTTGCCTTTGCAGCAGAGAGATCATTTCCCCTTTTCTCTTCTTGGCCACTGTGGTGTTCTCTCCCTTGCTTCAGAAGGGACTGCCAGGTAGCCACTATATTGTTCATGTCTGGCAAAAGCTAAAAGCAAGAATAAATTGCAATAGTTCTCCTGCTTGAGACAAAGCTACTGTAATAAAAATACTCAAAACCAACCAACATAAGGATTTGCTGCTTTTCACAAAGGTTTTAACTGACCTTGCACGTAATCAGAAAAATATCTGAAACCAAGCAGTGTACCTTCACTTCTGCAGGACATAAATACTGGAAAGAACATTCTATGGAAAAAAGTGTCCTGTAAAACATGTATGTTTGGCTTTTCAGGAGAATTCACTTTTTTGGTTTTTTTACCCCACCTCATCACCCAATTGTGTTAGGAAATGTCATCTACTACCACAAGTTATTAACACCTTTTAACTCTCAGCCTTCCCCTACCTCTGCCCAAAGACACACTTCTGGCTCCCAAGCCTCAGCCACACAGGGATAAAGTGCAGAGTATTTACCTGCTGCAAAATTTCTCATATCTAGACCCCAGTTTTCTTTTTACTTTGTACCTTGCTGACAGCTTCTCTGTAGAGCTGTACAAATTCCTGCATCACTGATAGTGTGTAGATTTCTGACCTTTGCCAAGTTTCTTCATTCAAACAGTACTCAATATTCTTCAAGGCTCTTTTCAGAACCATTGACAGAAGTGACAGTATGCTGTGCTTCACTACTGTGCTGGGTAACTAAAAGAAGAAAGTTGAATTAGTCACATTTTGGTGCTTCCTGTTATGCTTTGCACATAATTTGCACTGTAAATACATGTTAAAATTTGTTAACAAAATTATTTCCTAAACCTTGGCCTGCAGGAAAGAATCTATGGTTTTCTTCCCCCAGCCTAAACCACTAGTGAGCACTGGCAGAAATTATGCTTGTGAATGGATCTTGGAAGCAGTATGAATGTGTTTTAATTCATTTTTCAGTGCTTCTCCAAGCCAGATTTATGTTGGGACAGACAGTATAAAACATACAAAACTAACCAAATTTTAAAAGTTCTTGGATGATCATACTTAAATCAAACAGCATTAACTGGGTCAGAAAAATCCACTGAAATACTAAAGCTTGCTCTTACATTTAGTCCTTGGGTGAACATTATTTTATTGCATACTGCAGGGACTGTTGTTACCATCACCATAGAAAGCAACCTGGGAAGAGGAATAAATTCTGAAGTCTTAAAAGAATTGGAGATTTCTGGTTGAGCCTCATAGATCTGAAATAAAAATAACAATTTAATGAACAATAATCCTGGAGGTAACAGGAGGTAACTGGGAAGTGTTTTAACAGAAGGGTTTTGACTTGTTGAAAGTAATGCCAGCGTTATATGTCATTTTTTATGAAAAAATGTTAGAGCAGACTCCTATTGAGCTAAATGGAACATCTGTATGAAACCTGCATCCCTGCTAAAACACTACTCACTGCTTCTTAACAGACTACAGATGCTACTTGCCCATTCATTTTAAGCCAAACAAAGAGGCAGAGGAACACTCAGAAAGGAAAAGACTTTTTTTCTAGCTGAGCTTCCATGTTGCTGCATCTCAAACCATCAAGGCGGTTTCCCGCTACTTCTTATAAAAATTCCTTCTTTCCCAGCCTAGTTAAATGTTTACACACCCTCCTGCTCTGAGCATGGCATTTTACCAAATGACCTTCCAACTCACTCCACGGCTACGCTTTATTTAAAGTAGCTGTGGCTCCGAGTCTTGGCTCATTTTCCTCAGCATCCACAGAAAACAGGATGTCATTTCTCCCCTCTCCATTTACTCTTTCAACATCTAACAGCATCCTACTGCTTCTTTCCTAACATACCTACAGTAATTGATGGTGTTATTTCAGAACCACTAACTCCTTCCTCTTTAGCTCACTTAAACCTTAGTCACCTGACATCCTCACTGCTAGACTGCTTTGTTTTTAAAATTATTATTTATGAAATACTGTGCCTGGACGTTTTCTAGTGATTTTAATAAACTCTAAAGTACTACATGTTTACAGCTGCAAACACAATAAATCTTCACATATATGAGTTTCCTCTGATACAGAATAGCTGCCTCTGAAACAGAAAAAAAAAACCCAAAAAACCAAACCCCACCCCCTGATCTTCAGCTTAGTACCTATGACATCAATGAAATTTCATTCCTTGTCGCTAGGAAGACCTTGGTTAAATCTATGAACTCAGAATTAGTTTATACTCAACATACCACAGGCCCAAACTGTAACAAATTTTACATAGGAATGGCACTAAAATATCTACATGTAATAAAAGCAGTAAAGGGCAGGAATATTTGACTTTACCATGTTTCCTATTACAATTTTGTGTAATTCTGCACTACTGCTTTACAAAAACTACTTCAATTTTTGAAGGAAAAAAAGCATTTGGATTGCATATTTCTGTGGAGATCTGATGTGCATTATTCACACTCTTACCTTTTTGAGCAGTTTCAAATTGTCCATCCAAGCAGACTTCAGCCTAGGAACAAAGGAATATGGTGTCTCCTTAAAGTATCTGTTCAGTAAATCTGGGCACACTTTAAGAATATTCACCATAAGATCCGCAACCATTTCATCTTCTGTTGCAGTTTTTAAACCAAGCAGAAAGCGCAGAAGCACCACGTTTCCTCCCCTATTGAAGAGAAAAAAACACTTTTTTAAAAAAAAAGATACTTTGCATGTTATGTTTACTGTACAACTCCTCTAACTGTTGCTGGAGTAAATTCATGGCAAGATTTCTCAAACTGCTGGTATAATTTCTGAGTTTATACTCAGAAAACTAAGAATTGAATTTACCTATGGGTTTTCTGCATGGCAAACTAGTTACTTTTAATTAAAACCACAATGTTTCAGAAATATTCTAACCAAACTCCACAAAGCAAAAAAATGCAGAATTAAAACTTAATATTAAACATATTAAACTTCTAAGTATTTTCTGCAGTCTTTCACTTCCTATTTAAGTTTTCTTCTGTATGCCCCTAAACAAACTGAGAAAACTGCAGATGCCAGATGAATACCAGTTAAAATTTTGCTCGAAGAAAGAAACAACCCACTGCAACACCACTCAGTATTAATACTTGCTACTGCATTCTAGTACCTTCTTTGTTCAGCTAATGTGATGAAGCATAAACATTACACAAATCTCAATTACTTTCTTTATCAGTGATAATCTTGCTGCACACTTATTTTAAATAGTTAGCAAATAAAAACGGTAGAGCAAATACATGCTTCCAGACAAGGTGTTGCAGGCCAAATTTTGGTACCACTCAAATCAACATACACATTATGCCAAAATGTGGGATAACTAATGTAAATGAGACTAATTATGTTACAACATTGTGGCCAACACTGCAGCTTTAATGTTTTACTGTCACTTCAAAAAAGATCTATGGTACAAAATCACACCTTACAACAAAAAACTTTGTATCTAGTTATATACAAAGGTGGCTCAGAGAAACAGGACCAGTGCCTAAGCCCTATGAACACAGCAAAGCACGTTATACTCTAGCACGCTGAAGTGTAAGAAGATCCAATAGTTTGACCACAGGAAGTTAAAACCAAAACCAAAGTACTTCTTTCACAGATATGAGAGCTGGAAGCAGAATTCAGTAAAGCTACTGGCATGGAAGGGAAGACAAGAAAACTAGAAGTTTCTCTTGGTTGTAGCACAAAGCTCTCACACAGTCTCAGTTGTTTTGTGACTTACTTGCCAGAAGTTCCAAGACTTGGATCATAGAAAGTTATACCATGTTTCAGAGAGCAGCAGAGATCTGTTAAGAAATTATGAACAAGTTCCCGTACCATCGTCTTTCCCACCTCTTCAGATCCTTGAGTCATTTTGCTCGATGAAAAAGAAGTAAAAAAAAAGTATGATTTTTGGTATCATGGAAGAAAACACATCAATTTCATTCTTAATTTTGTTAGGTTCCTTTTACATAAATGCTCAGACAGTTTGGTTTTCATTCAGATTAGTAAGTTGCAGTTTCTGTATTAAACACATTAAATATTACTGCACTTTACTTCACAGGAAGTAAAACTCCCAAATTTATGTATATATGTACTATTTGCAGGGCATTACTGACTTAGGGCATTTGCTATGAAGACAGATAGGAAAATAGAGAGAAAAATCAAACTAAAGAGAAGTAGTGACACAAAACTTGCATAAACTGGGCAAGGCAATCTTGGCATTGTGAAGTCAAGGATCTAATATTTAATCTGAAATAACCAACTTTCAATCATACAGGCCAAGGTCACTAGAAGAAAGTTCAGAAAAACAAACAAAACAAAAATAACCGAAACCTTCAGCATAAAGTACACAAAACAAGTATGTTTATGCCTTCTCTGCTAATCTGGCAGAAGACCTAACAGCTTTAACATTGGGCAAGAAAGATGGACAGCTAATGATGCACTGAATATGCATTCGGGGCAAGGGAGAGCATCAATGCCCTTCCAGTCATCATACAAAAATGGAAGTAGTGACCAAATATTCACATCAAGCCAAAGGGAAAACAAAAAGTGAACCCAGGTTCCACGAACCTTTTACATCCAGCACAGCTTAAGATCAACATGAGTGAGGAGTCCCTTGACAACTGCAGTTGAGAAACCGCAAACCCGATGATTCAAAAGGATTGCATGGAACTAAGTATTTCAAGTTACGCAAAACTGAAATACACGTTTATGAATAGGGTCAGAGTTTTAGAGAGCTCCAAGCAGACAACTGCTTGAAACAGATCTCCAAAAGGTGTTCACGATATATCAGGATTGGAAAAGCATAAAAATCCAGTACAGAAAGTATAAGGCAGCAGTTGTTCAGCGTTAGAAGTTTTGAAAATAAATGGTTGGGCTTCTAAAGATCAAAGGTGAAAAGTCTGCAGCCAAAACCCAGTGGAGGCACAGAAGTCTCTGCTGCTTTGCCCTGGGCTTAGCGCCATGCCTTTTATATTCCCACTGTGAAAAAGGAGGGGGGAAGATTACACAATTAAGAAAAATAAAAAAGCAAAATTGTAAACTATTTATGAGAAGTGATGACAAAACATCTGCAGCACTAACACACACTAGCTGCAGCCCTGATCCTTGCCTCATCTAGGGCTTTAGGAATGTGATTTCATGGACCAGTAGAACCAATAATAGCTCAACCCTCAGGAACCCTACCAACCCCTCAAACGATACAAGCTGAAAAGGCTGGTAACCATCTTGGGAGTTTAGCTCTCAGAGCAATGTGTAGGATGGGGCATGTGGCAAGAAGATTGCTCCTAATATATTCTCCTAAAGACACAAAGGCATTCAGGAAATAGAATACAACACTCACACCCAAAAGACCCATTTCTCCCAGGTTAACAAGTGCGTAGTGCAGTTCTGGCAATCGAGGAAGGGAAACAACCCCCCCTCTTCGAGTGATAAGAAGTAGGAGAAAGCCAGGGTTTCTTTTTAAGTAGACCCAGCAGATCTCTTTCTTTAGCTCATCACGGTTAGAGTGACTAGGAGTTATTAGAACACCCATGGGCTGCAAGAGGGTGGCAGGAAGGGGAAGGCAGGACAAGGACTAGGAGTTACAAAGAAATGTTACCAGACCTTCAAATCCCCAGGGCTGACATCAGTAATCCCATTCCAGCGGTAGAGAGAAGCAATGTGAATCAACACTTCTGCAGTAAAAAAGCGCACTTTCTGGGTTTTCGTGATATTCTTATTTTGAACCACCTGAAAACAATGAGAAAAAACCAAACCAAACTATTCCATTTATTGCAAGTTAACGCACAAAATAATGCCAAATTAGCAATCCACTTCACTTTTAATACACACACAACTCACTCTCCTCACTACAGCAGTAAAAAGGTTCTGCCTGTCCTGTTTACGCTTTTCACACACCATCACTTCTTGGTACAGTCGAAGCCGTAGGACTCTATACCAACTTCTGCAAACACTGCTGGACATGATAGACTTTCAAATTCAACTGAAGAGCACAGAACATACTTAGACTAGAACATCCACAGTCTGGGATCAGAGAAACCTGCTGGCAGAGATGGCAGAACCCACTACAAATAGTTTGAATGAAAGGGAAAACACAGTGGAGGAAGTTCTCAAAAGTTCTCTTACTGTTTTTTCCTGTGTGTATTTTTTTAATTATTGTTTTCCTTGTTAAACCAAAGGACTCATACAGTGTGTTAAGTTTCATGAATAACAAAAAAGTACACAATGTACAATTCCCACGAGAAAAGCTTCATTTTGAAAACAGAAGTTATTTTACAGTTAAACGCTAGCCTTTTTCTTCCTTTTCTTCAAACGTTATTGCAAGAGAAAAATGAAAGAATATTTTTGTCTTTAAATTGTCAGTTGCAAAAAGCCTGAGTTCGAGGCAGGCTCTTATGGTTATGCTCTAAATTTGAAACTATTTTTTCTTCATTCTCTTGATTGGTCATACAACAGATTGTGCAACATTGCTACACTAACTTGAAACAGAGATTCAAAAATAAGATACGGGAACTAAAAACATCTTTTAAAACATTTTCACAGAACTAAATCAAATCTCTGTTGCAGTCACTGTACTCAGCAGCAACAAGCTGGTGCATCAGTCAAACAGGCACAGCCATGCTCAGAAGCGAAGGAACAAGAGCACAGGAAAGGTAGTTGAGACTAAATTAACTCTCACAGTTTTCAGCAATTCCTGCTTTCAAGTTGTCTGTCTTAACCCTGCTATATTGCAAGGTTACTTCTGTCTGCTATGAAAGAATCGGAAAACAACTTCAAAGGGGAGCAGACTTCCCTCTCCAGCAGCACTTTCTGACAGCAGTGGAATGTACCCTTTATTTTTCTCAAAAAATTTGCTGATCATGGGAAAAGAGTTTTATGATAAGCCTTCCCTTCTCCTCTACCCCATCAAGAAATACTTCTAACCAAATTTATATTTTGCCATCCTAAAATTAAGTTGCTCCAAAGACTAACCAGGACCACAGGATGCGGCCTCAAAAGAGCCTGCCAAGACTGGTCTGGTAACAGTAACACACACCCTTCAGCTGCAACCAGATACCTCCTAGAAAACCATTTTATGTGACAGTTCCCATACCAAAACCACACAAAACCCTTTTTCTCCTGGAAAGAAAAAAAAAAGTAATACGCCATTACCTACCTCATGGCTAAAAAACCTACTAAAACCTAGTTGACCTCCACATTTCGGCAAGAGACACATCAATTGAAGGACCAATCTTACTGTCACTGGAAACACCAAAAAAATTCCAATTCTATTGACCTTCAGGCCTAGCAACCCATGAAACAATCAGAATCTGTTGGACACAACACAGAAGTAAAAAAATGAAATTAGCATCCAAGTACAAGGTATTGCAATGACTTCCTTTGAAAGAGGGCATTGGAACAGCATAACAAGTTTCAGTGCTGAAACAGTAATATGGCCAAGCTATTAACCTCCAAGAAATATCCGTAGTGGACACACTGACAAACCCTGAGCAGCAGTACAGTGCCAACTTGTTAGAGCTATACATTTTATGAAAAATTACTGCTAAACTGTTCCCAGCAGCAAAGAAAATAGAAAACCAGAGACAACACAGTTTCAAGGATATATCATACCTTAGTTCTCAGGGTGGAAAGTAGAAGATTGATAGTAGAAACTTTGTCTTCCTTTATTTCAGAGCGAAGAATATCCGGAATGAAATCTAAGAGACATTTCAAATGTTAAGTGAAAATGTGAAAGCTATTTTCATACTAAAATGCTTGAGGTAAATCATACTCATTTCTCTTCAATGTCATATTATTTATGTTGCTGATCTATTTAAGGATGAACAAAAATGCTGCAATTGGATTTCAAAAGAATGATGTGTCTGTAACTACAGTGATGAACAAGTAATGCTGCCAAAACTACTCACACCATAACTAGCTAATATGCCAACTTGGTTATTAACACTTATTGCAACAGCAACTGTCAACTTCAAATATATTTCGGGTCTAAATGTACTATGCAGTATTTAAACTTGAGTAAACATCTATCCTTTCCATTGAAGGACTCACAATTGTTTCACTAAGTGATTCTCAGATGTTCCAAGGTTGCATCTCCAAATCCACAGATCATCTTTTGCCTCCCCCATGCATCCTGAAGTTAGACAACTTCAGTTTATAGAGAACTCCAGTGGGAATGAAAGCCAGTTGTGCTGACTGGGTCTAGGTGTGCAGTGCCACTCCCTGTCCAGATAGAACTGAACAACTGCAAGCAATTAAAGGAAATCAGCAGCTCCCAGCATCCCATGAACAACAGAAGTAAATAACTGCGGACTGTTCTCACCCCCTTGCTGCATAAGAAATTAATTGCTGCCAGATAATGATTTCTTCGGTGTTTTTTTGCAGTATTTCTAGATCCCTTCTAAATTCTTTCATAACCTTGCAAGAGTCCCAATTCACAGCTTGAGAATCAGCATTAGATTTCAAATCGAAAGTCAACACTAGTTTTACATTATTTTCAATAGGGATCAAGTATCAACCAAATGTAGGTAATAATCAATTTTCTGGACCACCCTGTCAGTTCAGTTTGACCCTCTTCTCTAAAGGATACAGGTGTAACACACTCCTGGACTGCACTCCCACGTAATGCCTCCATAAAGGATGCAAAAGCCACTGCAGTGGTTTCCTGAATCATTAACAAAAAGCTGAGTACACAACTGTCCTCCAGTATGAGGACAGAAAGGAAACTAAAGCATGCAGAGTCTTTAACACTTTAAAAAAACCATTAATTCGACGTATCCATTATTACTGTGTTACAAGAGAGGCTGGAGGCCATGAAAGGTTTTTTCTACTTATTGACTCTATGACCTCAAAGTTATATTTTAACCTTTTTTTACATCTGTGTCACCAAGCGCTTTCTATTTTTGCAAAGTTTTTGCAGATAGCAAACAGTATTCTCAAGCAGAAGAGTAAATACTCACCAGAATACAGAAGTTTAAAACTTTTCAGGTAGCATCCTGGAAAATATTTGATTTAGTGTCTCATTAGGACTGTTTAACTGGTTCATCTTTTGAATTAACTCATATTTATTACCACCTATAAAAAAACCCTCTACCTTAAAAATAAAATGCAAGCATTTGTGAAGTACCTTTTAATTCCAGCACCTGTGTCAAGATTGCATTGTCACCAGCAATCAAAAAAGAGAGAGCAAACTGTATGTAGGCCATACGAACATCAGGTCCCCCCTAGAAAATGACAAAAGGCACTGTTAGCATATGGACTGCACACATCTGCAAAACTAATACTGCAACAATTGATTATCCTTAGAATTACTACAAACAGGCAAATTAAAAACCTCTATAAACATACTGCACAGAGCCATATACATACGTTTATAAACAATACATCCACAGTATTTGAAAATAGTCATTTGAAAAACTTCTTGCATCAAGCAGGCTACAGTCTGCTAAAGTTAACATCAAAAAGGAAGGTGTCTTAGTTCACGTATTTTTCAATTCTAAATTCAAAAAAACAGGTCATAAATAATAATAAAAAAAGAAAATCTTAGCAGTAGCTACACACCAAACCTTGTACACACATCACTAAATATCCTCATTCCTGCACCACTTGGTACACTGGTCAATTCATAAAAATACTCAAGAATGGTAATGGCAGTTGTGCTGCTGCAATTTCTTACTATACAGGCTTCCAGAGCAGCACCAGACCTGCAGCCTGGTCTTGAACACTTCCAGGAAAAAGGTATCCACAGTTTCTCTGGACAATCTGTTCCAGTGCTTTACCACCTTCACTGTAAAGATTTTCTTCCTAATACCTAATCTAAATCTACGCACTTTCAGCTTTAAAGTGCTAAGCCTTGGTCCTACTGCTATATTCCCTGCATAAAGTGTCCCTCCTTGATTTTATAATTTTTTTAAACTTATCATGCAAAACTGTTTCAAGTAAAAATGGCCCAAAGAAGATACTGACTAGGCTAAACATAAGGCAGAAGTGACTCATTAAAGGGTTATAAGAAATAAAGAGAAAGAAATGAAGTTTTGCTGTAAGCTTTGGGTTTGATTTTGTATTAAAAATGCACCTTTGATAGTCAGTTGTAACATAATCACTAAAAGCTAACCAAGAGTAAGACCTTCAATTTGATTTTGGAAACTTTTTTCCTAGTATCTTACTTGCGTATCCAATAAGCCTGTAGTCAAAGACTACATCCCAGCATCTAAATTTAAGTGGTGGAGGTACTCCTAAAGACAATTTCTGCAGGAAGGCCAGATACTATGAAATCTGATAGAAAAAGGTGTATATTTGGGTTCTTGCCTTGTACTTGATTGCTTTATTTATAAACAGCCTCATTTATCAGCACAGGTGGCACAAATGCAACATAAATGCACACATTTGTTCTGCAAATCATCTTAAAAAACTAGAAACAATGTATTAGCATTGAAAACAATGCTGGATTAATTGTACACTTATACTTACAATGACATAAAATACTTGTGCTCTAAAACACTGGTTCAGGTCAACCCTGATTGTTTTTAGCAAAAGGAGAGGGAACAAGAAACAAAGTTCCTTTTGGAAAAAGAGAATTGACATTTTCTATTCACTTGCATATCCTCCTTAAGGATTTCCACAATGAGATTGTTTAAAACTCATGGTTACAGAGTAACTCTGGTTTTACAGAGTAAATGCATTTACTCTGACTGTACTAGTACTAGGCAAAATCCTCCCTCCAATAAAAACAACTGGAACCTCTAACTTCCATTTATTTCAGTGGGAACCACTGCATTGGAAAAAAGATTGAGCTCATCCCAAACACACTACTGAAAGTTCTCAGAATTTTACCATCACTTTCATTTCATTTTAGTCATGAAAACGGTAGACTATAGAAACTATACATTTATATTTCACCACAGCTTCTTAGATGCAGACAAGGCACTTTGATATTCTGTAGTAAATTCTACAAAGCAGTGTAAAACCAAGGTCATCCTGAGAAGCATTGCACCCTGAGAGGATGAGAAAGACCAGCATTGGATGGAAAACAAAGCATGCTATATCTCAAGGGTACAGGTCATCTCTCCCACTACTGCAGATACTAATAAACACTCCTTGGGTATTTCCTATACAAGTAGATGGGAAGCTCTTGCCCCACAGATCAGTTCTTTCCCCAGTTAGAAACAATCAAGAATACTCAAGAAATATTTCAAGAATAATCAAGAAGTATTTCAGGCTGACACAGGACAGGAAGAAAGAGGTAGGTACTTGCAGACAAAAACACAGCAAAGAGATGTGGGGAACAGCTTAGTTTTAATTACTTGGCAGAAGAAAACTGATAGAGCTACGGCATAGCATTCCATGGCACATAACAGCTTAACTTACCTTCTTACATCTTTTTTTCAGTAATCCAGGCAGAAACTTGTTATTGAAATCAAAATGGCTAAACACATCCCGTGCAGAATCTGGCCCCTGAGCCACCATTGCTGACAATAGGGTAAGGCACACTCGGCTCATCCTAAAACAAAATGCAGAGGAGAACACGCAAATTATTTCCAGGATGACAGTGTTGCTGTGGTTGATTGTATATGATTAAATCTTAAAGAAAGACCTTCTTCCTGTAAAAGCAATCATCCCACTCCACCTCCAACATGCCCCTAAGCCTTCAGGAGTTTCAGGCATGAAGGAGTTCTGAGTCAATCCCAACACAAGGAACCAAGAGGACTGTTAGGACAATATACCCGGTCATGCAAAGCTCACCCTGCAGTTGATGGGAGCTTTAGTTGAACAGGTAACCAACCATTTTAATGACAACCACAATATAGATTTGGGCCAAACACCGAATGTTGTTCTGCTACAAGCTAAGAGCTTTGGTCATCTTTGTGAACAGTCCATTTCTATAAGCATATTTCTTGGATGGAGGCCCCAGTCCGGCAAATGCTTGTTCCCTTTACTGCCACAAGCAGGTCATAGGAACTACAGTGCTAAGGACACACACAGTGTAGGCTGAAGTACAACACCACACAAAACTCTGTTTTAGCTGAATGACAAATTTTTCTTCAGTTAAAGTATACAGCATGGTCCCATCATGAAGTAAATCCCAAGACTGACTGAGTTTTGATTCATGCTCACTGACCACTGGGAAAATTTGCCCTAAAAAAAATAGAAGTCCCTGAAAAAATAGAACAGCATTTGAAACAACCAAAAAGATTATTCTAGGCAGTGATAATGGCAACTGGGAAGGAGTGGAGAGGGAAGAAGGGGAAAGGGAATGCCTATTTATATTCTTCCCCAAAAAAAAAGCTGTAATGAGAGGCTTGATATTTACATCATAACACCAGATAAAAGAAAGAAAGTGCCAAAAATTAAGAAATCCTAAATTCATGGGGGTTTGCTAGTTATTTCAATGGGAACATGAGAGGGCTATTTGGTATAAGTCTGCAGACCCCCGTGATCTGAATAGCCACTACCCATTAAGAGTTTTAGAATCTATCCATCATATTTTGTTCATGGACAATCTGCAAGAAAGCCGTATGATTAAAGCAGAGATCCTCTATGGACATAACACCATGATAAAATCACTTTGCACATCAAAAGAGGCAGCACAGAAAAAGTAAAGTATGTACCATCAGAAATCTGAAGCCTCCTCTATGCAGGTTTCTAGAAAGCAACCTCTGAAAGCTGTAGTCTTCAAATGACAACAAGCGCAGATCTCGCATAGTTTCAAAAATGATTTGCAATATACCTATCCAGCCATATTTGGGATTCTATATACAGTTTAAATGTTTGTGGCAACTGATAATCAAATTGTGCAGGAAGCGTGGCTGTGTCCATGAACTGGAAAGCAGAAAAAGCTTTTCTAATTCTGTCCAAAGAACGAAAGACCTTGGCCTATGACAAGTCATTTGCAGTCTCTATTTTCTCATTTTCCTTCCTCTTGCTCCCAGGTTTGTATTAAAACTTTCCTGGCACTTGGAACTTCTCTCACCCCACTCACAGAGCATGAAAAATTGTTGTTTAGACTGACATGAGTGCTTCAGTTAACCTAAAATGGCCTTAAATCTAAGAGACAAGAGAAGTTTGAGAGGAAAAGCTACTATGACAGAAGAAAATCTGCGATATAAACTCGGAAATCCGAATACAAAAAATACAGTGAAATAAAACACTCAAGAGAAGCTCTTTTTGCCATCACAACATAGACTGCTCAGTCTCTGTGAACTATAAGCAAGCCTGTTCCTCCCTGTTCCATGCAGTACATTTTACTTCAAGCAGCATTAAAATAATACAAGTAAAAACACCATCCACTTTATCTCTCATTAGGATGAGCACAACCAATGAACACTACTGCTCCAGGAGAGTATCAGAGAGCATTAAATTGTGTATTATATTAGAGCTTCCACTTTGGAAATGCTTCCACATGCAATTATTTTATGGAATGTGCAATAGTAGTATTAAATAAAGGTGAATTATTAGCAATAAATCAAGCTGAATTTTGCAACATCTTGCACACAAGTACCAGACAGCCCCTCGAGATCAATTCAGAGCCACTGACAGAGATTCTCTGCAACAGTACACAGATCACTTACCTGTGATATTCAGAATACAAAGCAGCATAGACCAATCTCATGTAGGAATGAATCAACTTTTTGACTATGTTCATTCCCACAGCAGAAAAATGGGAGAGGTCACTGGCTGTCCTCAGTAAAATGGCCTCTAGAGCTTGAAAGATCAGTATCATCTGTAAGATACAGAAATATGTTAATACCTGCCAATATCATCCATGGCTTGCAATTATCAGCTGACAAGCAGTATTAAAAAAAGAGTAACCCCACCACAGGAGAGAAGAAAGCTTCTGCATATGAAGTCAAAGTTAACTTCTGAAATTTCTGTCAAATTAACACTTACTCTTGTAAAGGATTAGGTCTGAGAGTGTGAATTTTTCTGGGAAGCCCCTATATAGACACTACACGAAAGACTAGAGAACCACCGCAAGCTAGCCAATTCTTTTTTTCAGTTACTCTAAATTCATGAAATTCTGTAGTAGGGAGGGACAACCTCTGATGCAAAGGGCTCACTGAAGGCCTGAACAAATAAACAGAATGTAAAAAAACGTCCCTCCTCACATGTCAATTGAGATGTACATGCATGATTCATCTGCATGTGCATAACAGCTTCTGGGGATACAAACATAGACTGCACTGCAAATCTCGGCATAGACTGACGGATCTTGAAGGCTCTTTTCAAGCTGGATGCCAAGGCTTGAGGTGATGAACAAATGTTTTAAGAGAGAACTACTAGTAAGCACACAATAAAACATGATGAAGAAAACCATCTGAGCTGTTCCAGTCTTGCAATTAACTCTTTCTAGATGAGTGCAGAATCCACACAGTGCTAAGACTGTGTTCATTACAAGAATTACTCTCTATTAGTAAAAGGATCTTGAAGAAAGCATGTCACTGAACATGTTGACACAAAGTTGTCATTACACAGACTAAAATGATTATATAGAAAGATCAACAAGTGGAGGTTAAAAAGAACCCTATCCAATTTTATGACATAAGCAAAATTTAATAATAATGCTGCCATCATATTCACAGTGAAAACAATTTCTTTAGTTCATTCATCATATCCTGATGAGGGAAAATTGTGTCCAGCTCAGATGAGAAAAAATGAGGCCAACTTCACCAGTGGCTGCCTTCAAACATGGGTGTATCATGTAGATGTCTAATTATCTAAGAACAATTACTTTTACCAAATAATCTTTCTGTTTGCCTAACTGCTTCTATTGATCCCCATATTTTTTAAACAATCTTTTGATAACATACAAAGAAACTTAACCACTTGATTTTAGCAGTAGTAGATGTTGTGTGTATCATTAAACCCAGGAATATCTTGGCACTGAAAATGATACTTCCTACTTGACCAGTGCTCTGTCATTATGACTTCCAGAAAAAAAAAAAGGAAAAAGAAAACCGAACCCCACATTAAATTATTATAGAATCACAGATTGGTTTGAGTTGGAAGGGACCTTAAACATCATCCAGTTCCATTACCCTGCCATGGGTAGGAACACCTCCCATTGGATCAGGCTGCCCAAGGCCTCATCCAACCTGGCCCTGAACACCTCCAGGGATGGGGCAGCCATGACTTCCTGGGACAACCTCTTCCAGTTATTTATACTGCACATCATTTCTTCAGGGGTTCCTCTCCCAGCTGGGCTGCATGCTGCCTGTCACTGAGCTGTAACACCCACAGCCAACTTACTTCACTTTCAGGCTTCCTCTCTCCATCCAGAAGCTTGAATATCTCAGCACACTCCATGGAAATTTTAATATATCCCTCCACGACATCATACACTTCAGGTGATGGCAGAGTCTTAGCGATGGACACAAAGGTCTCTAGACCTGCAAGGAAAGAGTTTTACCTGGGGAGCCCAAGCCACATCACCTGCCTCCAAGCTGCTGCCTGGGGACTGAAGGAGCTGCACGGGCCCATAGCACAGCCCCAATGGAAGGACACAAAACCAGCGCCTTTGCGCAGTCCTATCCAGCCAACTTAAACCACCACCTTTACTCTGCAGCAATAGTCTGCTTCCCAGATAAAGCAAGACCAATAACCCGGAGAAAGCCAAGATTTCTCAGACGACTCAAACACCCAGCTCAGCACATTCTAAAATCATGGAATTGTAGGATCACAGGTTTGTGCTGAAAGGGACCTTAAAGCCCATCCAATATTAGCCCCCCTGCCATGGGCAGGGGCACCTCCCACTAGATCAGGCTGCCCAAGGCCCCATCCAGCCTGGCCTTGAACACCTCCAGGGATGGGGCAGCCATGACTTCCTGGCGCAACCTCTTCCAGTTATTTATACTGCACATCATTTCTTCAGGGGTTCCTCTCCCAGCTGGGCTGCATGCTGCCTGTCACTGAGCTGTAACACCCACAGCCAACTTACTTCACTTTCAGGCTTCCTCTCTCCATCCAGAAGCTTGAATATCTCAGCACACTCCATGGAAATTTTAATATATCCCTCCACGACATCATACACTTCAGGTGATGGCAGAGTCTTAGCGATGGACACAAAGGTCTCTAGACCTGCAAGGAAAGAGTTTTACCTGGGGAGCCCAAGCCACATCACCTGCCTCCAAGCTGCTGCCTGGGGACTGAAGGAGCTGCACGGGCCCATAGCACAGCCCCAATGGAAGGACACAAAACCAGCGCCTTTGCGCAGTCCTATCCAGCCAACTTAAACCACCACCTTTACTCTGCAGCAATAGTCTGCTTCCCAGATAAAGCAAGACCAATAACCCGGAGAAAGCCAAGATTTCTCAGACGACTCAAACACCCAGCTCAGCACATTCTAAAATCATGGAATTGTAGGATCACAGGTTTGTGCTGAAAGGGACCTTAAAGCCCATCCAATATTAGCCCCCCTGCCATGGGCAGGGGCACCTCCCACTAGATCAGGCTGCCCAAGGCCCCATCCAGCCTGGCCTTCAACACCTCCAGGGATGGGGCAGCCACAGCTTCCCTGGGCAACCTGTGCCAGTGTCTCACCGCTCTCAAGGAGAAGA